>PYSR01000198.1:0-63806 GCA_003049425.1 Magnaporthiopsis incrustans
GCTTCCGACAGGACCGGCTGCTTTGCGAGGGCTTCGACTGCGGCTGACCGGACTCTCCAGTTACTATCTCCAAGCAGCCTGGCTATGGCCTCGACGACCGCTTCCGACAGGACCGGCTGCTTTGCGAGGGCTTCGACTGCGGCTGTCCGGACATCCTCGTCCCCATCTTCAAGCAGCCTGGCTATGGCGTCGACGACCGCTTCCGACAGGACCGGCTGCTTTACGAGGGCTTCGGCTGCGGCTATCCGGACTCTCCAATTACTATCTCCAAGCAGCCTGGCTATGGTGTCAACGACCGCTTCCGACAGGACCGGCTGCTTTGCGAGGGCTTCGACTGCGGCTGACCGGACTCTCCAGTTACTATCTCCAAGCAGCCTGGCTATGGCGTCGACGACCGCTTCCGACAGGACCGGCTGCTTTGCGAGGGCGTTGACTGCGGCTGTCCGGACATCCTCGTCCCCATCTTCAAGCCGCCTGGTTATAAGATCCAAGGTTGCTGCTGGTAAGCCTTCGAGTGGTAGTGGTACATTAAGAATTGCGGCTTGTAGGGAAGCAGAGACGCCATCCTTCAACCAGTTGGGTATCAGGTTTATGGCCTTTCTCGAGACCTTGCGGAGCGCGCTTAAAAATTTCACTTTTGCCTCCTCAGACCCTTCTCGAAGGACGTCCTCCAGGACCTGCTCGGGAAGTTCCATTTCGCGGGCCAACGACATGGAATATGGGGAAAAGCTGCATTCAAACAACACCCACCGTGACAACCGCTTCTCCAAGCCTGCTCGAAGGTGGGCGAAGTCTGTCGATTTGTTCGACGGCACCTCGTTCAAGCAGTGCATGACCAGTCGCTGGTGCGTTGGGCCTAAAAGATCGCGCGGCTCATCCTCGATAGTGTGAAAGAACTGGCATGATTGCCTCTCATCGTCCCTCTGTTCGTGGAGAAGGCCGGCGACGAAACGCCAGAAGACATCGTAGCGCGCTTTGTATTTCTCCTTCCGCAAGAAAGCCTCGGCCGTGGGCTTGGTCCCCGGGCTGCGTGGTCCCGGCATCGGAATATCAAGCGTCCTGCCAGACTGCCATTGTTCCACAAAGTACTGCGCAGCGAAGAACTCCTGGAAGGTCAAGTGCAGGAAGTGGTAGCTTCGGTGTGTCTGATCGGAGTAGGCGTCTGACGAGCGCAGAAATGAGATTTTCGCGAGCGAGAGACACGACGGGTGGACGTCTGTGGCTTGCAGCCCCTCCGGGCTAGTACTGGTCCAGTGATCTAGGATTTCGTCTTGGGAGGTATGGTCGAACTCGATCATGTCGCCGCAAAGGCCAGTGAAAGCAAGGCAGCGGAGAAGGCTGCGCTCCGGCGCCACCTTCCTAGCGATCTCCCTGTCCAACATTCGCTTCGCGGTGTCCTCGACGAGCGGTTTGCCTTCATGCGACTTTCCCAATCGCGCAGCATCCTTCTTCCACAGTTTTGATTCGATTTTTCGGTAGAGACCTGTCATCGTCGTAGGTGTGCCTTGAGATTGCATGGAAGCGTCCCAGCTGTAACAAAGTGCCTCCAGTTGTATCGGAATCCGAGCCAGGTCCTGGATAAGCGAATGGCTGCGGAGGAACTCCTCGATTTCCGCGGCTTGCTCGCCTGCGACCATCTTCACATAGGACTTGACTTGGTCCTGGCCGAAGCCAATAGTCTCCAGCTCCAGATCGACCCGTCCAACATGGGGCAGGCTCAGCCCTGACGGCCGGGAGGTGATGATGACGTCAGGCTGCTTCAGGAGGTCGTTGAGAAATCCAGGCGTTTCGGAATCCAACTCGCGGGATATCTCATCTAGCCCGTCGAGGATAAATAGGGTCCTGCTGTGCTGGCTGGGGTCGTCCACTGTCTGTGCCAATGCTTTGGCGAATTTGTCTCCGTTTCCGGTACGGAAGTACTCGTCCCGAAGCCATTGTTCGAGGTTGTAGGCTGGGTTCGAGGCCAACCTCGCTTTCAGCGTACGGAGAGGCAGCCAAAACAAGCGGTCGAACATACCAGCCCACACGCGCTCGTGGAGGTAGTTGTAGACGATCCTCTTGCACAATGTGGTTTTCCCCACGCCTGCCTGGCCACGAATTAGGATCCGTTGCGGTGGGGCTGTCGTGCCGTCTTTCCTTTTCCGGGCGTCAAAGAGAGAATGCAAGGACACCTGCTCGTCCTGAGCCGGAGCCTCTAACTTGAGCCGAGCGGCGAGCGAAAACGGGGACGACCTGGACTCCGAGCCCGCTTGACTCCCAGCCTGCTCCACGACGGCGAGGTTGATGTAGCACTGTTCCATTGGCAGTCGATCTCCAGAGAGCCGTTCAACCCCGAGGAGTCGCTCGTCGTTTTCCAAATAATGCAGCCGCACCTTGACGTCCGCGTAAAACACCAGGACTTCAGAGCAGCACCCCCAGGCCTCTTCAAGCAAGTCTGCCGAAAGCACGTCCTTGCTAGGCTCTTGGCAGGGAATTGAGGCCTCGTACTCTTTCCTTCTCGGCCACCGAAATTTCGCCTCGCGCGGGACCTTGGCTTTCCAATCAGGCCTTCCAAGAGTATCGGCAGCTAATTTGACCCATTCGTGGACGCGTCGGTGGTGCGATTCGCACCCCATTGGCGCGAGAACTTGATCGAAGGTCACGACGATTCGCTGCTTGGTCTCTGGGTCCTCGGCCACCCAGGCCCGTTCGAGCTGCGCATAGAGACCGCACAGAAAGTCCTTTTCGGAGCGGCAGGGCACGTCTCTGACAAAACCCTCCAAATAGCTGAAGGCCCGAGCGCTGAGCAACATATCCGTAAACCGAAGAGCCACATACCAGCTTTTCTGCTTCTGGCGGAGCTTGGCGGCCTCGACAGCGCCTGAGAAGCCACCGACAAGGGTAGGAAGGGTGTTGACCACGTCCACCATGGAGCTGATCAGAGCCGGAGCCGACACGCCCGCCAAGTCTGTAAGACCCTCGAGCAGTTTCGCCGGGTCCATGGCGGGAACCGCACCGGCCACTTTAGCGGCGCCTCCGATAACGGGCTGCATGGCACGCCAGAGCGCCTTGTAAGGACTTTCGTCGTTCGGAATCCCGAGCAAGGCCTGATGCGCGTAGCAAGCAGCCTGCGCCAGGCGGAGTTCTCGCTCATCGCTTAAATCTCCGAGCTGCTTTAGCAAAGGTTCGTGCAGCTCCTCGCGGCTGAGACCGGAAACCCTCGTGTCAATCAGGGCATCCAGCACGGGTGACAAAGTGCAGAGCAGCCGATACTGGGACCTAGGATCGGCCTGGTCCACAGCGCCCTTAAGCTGTGTCTGCAAGCTCTTCATCACGCGCCCAAGCTCGGGCTTGGCCTCTTTATCCCCGCCAGCGCAGCGGAGGACGGACACAAAAGCCTCCAAAAGCTGGGGCTCGGGAATATTGCCGTCCGCTGTGCCGTCGATCACAGCGTTGCTGAAAGCACGGGCTAGATCTTGGTAACTGCTTGCGGTGGTGACAGGCGCGAGCGCAGCGGCCTCCGGCACGTGCGAGGGACGGCGCTCGTCTCGGAAGATCTTGATCATCTGCTTTGCTAAGGCCTGCAGAGCGAAGGACTCCTTCGGATCGGTGCCGCTCCGCAGACGTTGGACAAGGTCGTCCGTTGCGATCGGCCTGGAGGGATGCTGAACTCGCGCCATGTTGGGATGTCGTGGATGAACTCTTCGAGAGCGAATGTGCTACTGACGCTTCGGGAGCAATAACGACGTGACACAGCCGTAGTGAGCGATTCGGTATGATAGACAGAACGTAGAACCGGCGTGAGCTCAGCGACTTTCGACGTAGGTAGGTGGTAGGCGGTAGGTACCTAGACCTCTTGGGCAACAACAGCTCAGCTGAGCGGGGTCGCCAGCCTTACCACGTGACAGCGACCGCATCGCGAGATCGACTGGAGGAGTTGTTTAGCCGCATATGGGCAGCCTCCAGTCACGGCGGGCCAATCGGGGGCCCCGGGCTCCCGGCTTTTGATGGAGGGCAAAAAGTCCCATGGCAGCCGGAGTGAGTCGGCGTTGAGATTTCAAGCCGCACGGGTGCGGAGACCAACCTCCTTGCGCCGAACGCCATTGTAGATTCTTGACAAAGTCGATATCCGACCTGTCGACAGACGTATATTGACAAGCCGGTAGAACTGGGCACGGGAAGGTTGATGTTGCGTCGATCGTCGTCTGGCCCCGGTTGCAGCGGAGTGGGGGCCATACCTATACACATACCGAAGGGCTACAACCCAGGAGCCCAACTTTCCCCCAGCATCAATAACCCCTCGCTCGCTGGGTTGACTAGGGGAGATCGGACGGGATCCCGTACGTAGTATGCGCCAGTCTGGTGATGCAGCCGCTCCGACGGAACCGAGGGCCTGAGCCCGCCCGGATGAGATCCAGGAAGTTGATATGTCGTGATGGGGGTGATCCGAACTCGCCGTGCCGCGACGGGAGCAAGTACTTGTTATAAAAACGAAACACGCGATCCCCAGGCAGGAGGTGCGTGCCTAGGTAGGTACCAGGCACCAGGCACGATGGAGATGAGGCTCTTGGCACCAGCAACGGCGAACGGCGCCGAAGCTAACCTACCGTCCCCGAGCATCGGCCTGCTAGCCAATTAAGCGGAGGGCCAGGGGCGGCCCTATTGCGACCGGGGCCTCATGAACTGGGTTAACAGGTGGGATTTACCTTGGTTGGGAAAGTCGATGCGACTGAGCTCCGGCTTTGTGCTGTTCACATCGCTCCACGCTGCCCGACCAAAAGCCTGCCTCCCAGGAAGCGGAAGCGCAGACGCCGTACCGCACACTCGCTCCTTGACTGAGCGAGGTGGGGTGTGGAGTCCCCACCAAGGTGATCTCGATGCAAAAGCTTTCCTCCGCCGAGGACGTGATCACACGCAGCATAGCATAGCCATTCCGTCAGTGATCCCTACAACCGAACTATCAGAGGGTCTACCAGTGATAGATTGGGAGTACATAGAAAATGAGTGAAGGTAACAAACACGAAATGATACCACCCACTCCTACCCACCCAGACAATGGCACTAACTATCGAAAAAAGACCCCTTGCACCTCCCGTAGACATTACATCAGTGCCAACTCTAGTAGCAACCAATGCCCAAATAAACCTAGTATAGCAGCGCTCAAAACTCTGCCACCAGATTTGCAGACGCCATGTTGATGAGATGGGAATAGGGGAGAAAAAAAAAGGAAAGCCCAAAAAATCCAAACGTCGACACAGGGCCGTATAAGGAAAGAAGGTCCGCTGCGGGAGAATTAGTGCGCTAAAGAGAGAGGGAAAAAGAGAACAAGGCCGGCTGATAAAGTGGGGAAAAGAATATCGGGCTCCTCTGAGAGACCGGGATGTCTAGCTGATCACACCTCCTAGCTGGTCACACCTCCATCCTTCGGTTCAGGGGAGAGCCCGGCAGCCATAGCCACCCGCTTCCAGCTCTCCAATTCTCTGTAGAGCCTCTCGCACTCTGTCTTCAGCTTGTCGTTCGATTGGCTCAGCTCTGCGATGGCCTGCTCCGTAAGCAGCTTCTCCAGAGTCCACTTCTCGATGTTTTGCGTCTCGTTCTCCTTGAGCTGGGTGATGAAGGCAACAGAGCGCTGTAGGATGGAGCCCTTGTTCTTCTCACACCCAGGCACTATCTTGGCTAGCTCGTTGATCCCCTCGTTGATGGTTTCTCGCCTGCGCCGCTCGACTGGACAAGCAAACGTTGGTAAGCATATTGTTCAGAGAACCGGAGCGCGTCACAGTGCAAACAAGGTCAGATGTATTCGAGCTCACCTTCTTTGTGATTGTCCTTGCGCAGCTTATGCCACTCCTCCGAGCCAACTGCGGGCTTCTGTGCCTGGGGATACCTAGGCAGGTCCTGGCGGATCCCGTTTGGTGGGGATGGTTGCTGGATGGTCTCGAGTGCCGACGTATCCATTGGTAGGCCATCGGCCGTGACACCGAATGTCGGCTCCGAGTGCTCCGGTTCTACGCCTGCCTGGGCTGCAAACGTCTCCTCCGTGGTCTGGGGGACATGAAGGGTTGGATACATGGATCCAAGGGCGGCAGCTGCGGTACTGGAGGCATTGGCGGGGTCCGACACGTCGTTGTGGTCCACCGTGGCCTGCTGCAGGGCAGAAAAGTCGGCGTCCGTGAGGTTATCAGGCGGCGGCGGGTGCTCTCCTGCCATGGTGCCATCCATGAAGACCTGCTGGTCGGTCGGATCGCCGTTGGCCATCTGCATGGTTGCAGCTGCTCCCCGCTTGGAGCGACGCGACTCTGGCGACGAGGACTCGGTGCCACGCTTGCGCTTCTGCGTCGGCGATGCAGGGGCTGCTGGCTCGCCCTTCAGGCCAGGCTGTTCCAGTGCGACCTCGGCCATAACGAGAGTGCTTTTGCTGACGACAGATGGCGAGTGGGGGGGCTGTGCTGCCGAACCTGCTCTCAAAGGGCCACGGCGATTGCCGGGGTGGCTGAGATGCGCCTGATGGCTTCGGTCACGGGTCAGACGTGTGATGACTGCATCAACCGGTTAGTAATCTTGATATCCGCAAGCGGGAGAAAACGGTTTTTTCATGGTTCTATTTCCTGGCTCGTAAGGGGATGTTGGCGCACAGGTTGAGGTGAGTAGGGTAAGTGACGGGATTGTGTTGGTGCTGCACAAAGTGTCAAAAAGGTAGGCATTTGGGGAGCCCGCTGGTGCTGGTCACGTCTTGGCGAGCCAGCAGCATAAAGCCGTCCTACCTGAAGTCAGGTGATAGACAGAACATGTAGCATGTATATCCATGCTTCCCCCAAAGATGTGTGACAGAGAACAAAGCACTGGCTTAGGTTCTTAGCTGCCAAGACAGGCGCTGACCTCCAGGTGGGAGGCTGGATGTTGCGTCGAGAACAGGTGGGAGGCTTTGGAGGGGTCGAGACGGGGTGCATATGCAACACCCCGAAAACGAAGCCAAGGTTGCACAGCAGTTTGCTTTCTTTCTGGCAGTCCAAATCTGTAGGCGACAGCCACAGAAGGTACCTCAGCCATAAACACAAGAGGAGTGGGAAGCAAATGCAGACTGCGATGGCGTTTACCAGCAGCCAATGTGATTGAACACAGTGTGGTGGGAACAAAAATATGTGATGGAATAAAGAGACGGATGGATTCAGGGGCGCCAAAGGCGGCAAGCGCTGTTTGCTCCCAGTGTCAATGGCTGGGGCGGGGGAGGATGCTATTTCGCTATGCCTTTTTTTTTTTTTTTTTTTTTTTTTTTTTTNTTCGCCAACACGATCTGGGCGAAGACAGCAGCATCTCGCCTGATCAAAATGTCGCTCGCCGTGGAATAGACGGTTGCGGCCTGTGGAGTGCATTGCGAGCAGGGCCAAATGCAGAAGAATGGAAAAGCTGGACCCGTCCAACTCACCTGTTCGGTCATGTGCTTGAGCGTGTGAGTGCGCGTCGGCAAACCACAGGGGCGCGGATTGGCTCTCGTCGGTTCTGAGCTTGGGCTTTGTCGACGGGCAAAAACCTGACAGCAATCAACCACCGCAAACGAAGAAAAGAAGAAAAAAAAGAAGAAGATAAAGTAGAAGTCAGGGATCCGGTCGGGCTCAAAAAGACAATGTAAATTGAAAACCGCAAAAATACGTGAGCAAGGCGTTGTGGCCGCGGATGCTGTCGCCGGCGCCTCGCTGGGTCGTTGGTTCGGGGGGAGGAGCGGAAGTCAGGTGAGCAGGAGGGAGCACGTGTTGGGGGAGGTCGGGTGCGAGGGAAGGCGACTAAATAACGGCAGGAGGGATTTCGCGCCAGGCCAATCAGAAGCCTGTTGGGTCAGGTGCGGGCCTCCACCCTGCCTGGGCTCTGGGCACGGGCCACCCTCCCGCGCCTGGAGGGGACAAAGTCGCGGTGCTAAGCCTGCGAGAAAGGTGCGGGCAAACCTTCTGTTTGGCTGCCTTGGCCCACTCCCTCCATCCCGGCTGAGGAAAGTCTCGTGCGAGGGCGCGTGAAGTCTGAGAGAGGGGATGGAGGGGTGGCGAGGACACCACCAGCAACACGTCTTCTTGGTGCGGAAATGATAGGCAGCTGTGATCTCGATCTAGCCCAATGGGGAGACAAAGAGATCAGGAATTCCGCGGCCCCAAGGCAGCCCGAGTCCGGAGCAGCGCCAACTACCTCCCTAGCCTTTTCTCTCTGCTTCTGCCAAGGTCCATCACGTAGGTATGATCGAGGGGTTGTTTGGGTGTGCCGGCGGGGAAGACGGAACCACAAGCAGCCGGCTGTGCGAATGCCCCAGCTGCCCGCCTTCACAACCCAACCATACGTGTATCGCTAATATTAGATGTCTCGCAGCTGATATGACGCCAGCCGAGTGGGGGCCTTCCACGCCTATAACACGCAGCTGAACGGGGGTACGGACAGCCGGTGGTTGGGAAACACATCGCTCTACTTGACGTGACCGAGATGGCGCCCAAAACAATCTGACAGGAAGGGGGTGGCAGGTGACTCGATTTCCCCATGTAAAATCCGAACTTGGGGCAATAGGATATACATAGGACTGTCATGACGGTGTTGCACCCCGAAGTGTGCTAGGTTGGACACCATGACTGACAGAGGGCAGCAGGCGCGTGTGTGCTTCTCCTTTCGCATCCCATCATGTGATTGCCGGGCTCTCTTATTCTTCTTCTCCCACCCCAAGGACCAAGGCGTTCGGCCCGACGCGTGATCCTGGGCTGGGTTGGACGCCATCACGCGCCACCGTCTTGCCCACCTCAATCAAGAGCCCATTTCGGCTTGATCATTGATGCTGCCGCACATGCTCAAAATGGAATGGAAACCACAGACGCGAACTTGCAGCGACATGGGTTTGAAGCACAGCGGGGTGTTCTGCTGTGGTGCTTGCAGACGGCCCCACCGTCAAGGATCGGGCCTGGACTGCTGCTCATCCGCGACCCCACCAAAATTGGAGCCCGGGCCCCCAGCTGCAATCGCAGGTCACCACGATGGGTCCTTGACTTTGGCGACACGGAGCTTCCAACCGCAAACGCCGACCGATCCGATCTGCTAGACCTATCGTCTTCTCCCGCCGCCCAGCCAAGCCCTGCGATACCTGACAACACAGCCCTAGAATACCTCCCTGGAGCTGGCCCGCTGCCCTGCAAATCACTCGACTCGCCGTGACAAGGACAGGCTGAGTAGGCCTGACAAGCCGATCTCCACGGCCACACTTCTCCCCGACGTCCTAAAAGTGCTGTATACCGGCTCAATCAACCCGGCCAGACGGGCCCCTCCCCGCATGGCCGAACCGAATATACTCAGTTCCTGGCCGCGTTCCCGCTCCTAGTGTCCTCTGCCGTAACCCAAAGCCACACCCAAGCCCCGTTGGTGAGACCACCTCGGACACACAACGCATCATGGCCGATCATGAAACCACAAAAATCGACAAGGCGAACCACCTTCTTCTCGTAAGGCCCAAGAGACGGAACCTAGCCTGTTCCTACGCCGCAACGAGCAACGGCAAAAGCAGCCGAGCCGACACTACAGGATGCTGACGAGCGTTGCCGGATGTGCACAGGATCAACCGCTGCTCCGGCTCCCTTACGAGCTGATGCGCAAAAACTTCCGGTCGGCCCACTTCACGGTCGAGAAGGAATCGCTAGCAGTTAAGAACCTGCTCAAGGACACGGCCACCAACTCGCTCAACGGACGAGCCTCTCCCGACGATGTGCTCCGCAACATCGACTCCATGCTGGCGAGAGTGCGCGGGATCAAGCGCAAGCTTTCGGCGTGTGCCGACGAGGAGGCCCGCCTGTACCGCCACCTCGATTCCCGCGCCGCTCACCTCGGCGAGCTGGCCTCGATGCAAACCCTCGACGATGTCAAGTACGAGCAGTGGTCCCGCCGCCGCCTAGACCGCCTGCTCGTCGACTACCTTCTCCGCCACGGCTACAACAACAGCGCCACCGCCCTGGCCGATGAGCGAGATATGCGCGATCTGGTTGACATCGATACTTTTGTCCAAATGAGCAAGATACAAGAGAGCCTGAGGAACAGGGGCGTCACCGAGGCCCTGGCATGGTGTATAGACAACAAGAAGGAGCTGCGCAAGATTGACGTGAGTATTTCTGCTCTTCTGATTCTCTAGAATTCTATCCCGTTTCATCCCCGTCTAACCTAGCATGCCCATGAACGCAGAGCAATCTTGAGTTTATGCTGCGCTTTCAGCAGTACATAGAACTGGTGAGGTCGCAGTCGATGCCCAAATTCCTGGAGGCGATAGCACACGCCAGGAAGTACCTCATTCCGTTTAAAGAAACATACCCACTCGAAGTCAACCAGGCCGCGGGCCTGCTCGCCGTCACGCCCGACAGGACCGGAGACTCATACGGCGACCTTTGGAGCCTGGATCGCTGGGAAATGCTGGCGGATCTTTTCACATCGACCCACAACCGCCTGCTATCGCTCCCCTCTTTCCCCTTGCTCCACATCGCCTTGTCCTCTGGTCTCTCGGCCCTCAAAACGCCAGCTTGCCACTCGAGCGAGGCGCGCGACGTTGCCGCCCCCAACAACAGTGGAGGCAACAGCAACAGCAACAGCGCGTCGGTCACACCCGCCAGCGCCGACGCTTCATCGTCCGCCACGGCCGCTCCGTCGTCGACGGCTATAACGCTGGGTTCCTCCATGTGCCCCATCTGCTCGACGGAGCTGAACGAGCTCGCCCGCAACGTGCCTTATGCCCACCACAGCAAGAGCCACGTCGAGCCCGATCTGTTGATGCTGCCCAACTCCAGGGTGTACGGCAAGGCCCGGCTCGAGGAGTATGCCAAAAAGTCGGGGCTTTCCCACCAGCGCGTCAAGGACCTCCGGACCGGCGAGATCTACCCCTGGAGCGAGCTCAAAAAGGTGTACATCACATGAGGTGTGGACGTTGGAAGTGTCCGAGATTCGGGAAAGGACTTATGCCGTCAAAGGCCATGCTCACCTCAGGCATCCGAACATGGCCAATCGTATCATTCTGCCGAGTACAGAATGAGAAAAGTACACGACGTAACCTCTCGTGTTATGACGTATAGGAGGGGCGCCACAGGAACTAGGTCCAGTTTTGTATATTGCACAAGTTGCTTTTATTAGCGGAAACGACTTAATGATTACCTTCTCTCTTCTCACGTTTGTGCATTCCCGGGTTGAGTGTATTGATTTGAAGCATCCGCAGGTTTAGCAGTTAAGGATCGCGAACTGGCTCACTGGATTTGGAAGGTTTGATATGTATGTCATTCCACGATGGATTCATAATAGGTCATCAGAGGGCTTTCAACAAACCCCTTTTCCCGGCCCTACTCCCATCCAGAATGCACGCATTCTTCTATACCGCACGCAAATGAACACGGCACTCCCGCCCGCAGTCCTGTGATATCCTTTAAGCCTTTTCTCATCTTTGGCTGACAATACTGTCGTCAACCTTGCTCTTGTATGTGTAGCCAACCCCAGGTTCTCTGGCCCAGGTCCCGGCGAGGCCGAGCTTTGGATCCTCGTCCGGATAGCCCAGACTACGGCGGAGCTTGAGGACCTCGTCGCGGAGCCTCTGGGCGACCTCGATGCGGATCGCCCGAGCCTCCTCGCCGTGCTCCAGGTCCACCGTCGCTGCCTCTAGCCGCGCGACAGTCTTGCCGCCAGCGTTCTTCTCGTCGTCCTGTAATGAGCGGCGAGGCGAAGAGGAAGAAGAAGAAGAACAAGAGGCAGCAATCACCAGCTCCCTCCAGCGGCGCCGCAGGTCACCAAATGCGACCTCGGCGTCGAGCGGCTCGCCAAAGACGACGCGGACGCGGCGGCCGATGCGCGGCAGGAAGCGGGGGAAGCCGCGGTCCTCGGCCATGATGCGGTCGGTGCCGTCGATGAACATGGGTACGATATTCGGGGCGGCGGCGTCTGGTGAGGCCGCCAGCGATGGTGATAACGATGGGCTATCAGGATCGTCGCCACCGGGTGTCTCGAGCACGAGGCGGGCGACTCCCCACTTGAAGTAACGCATACCGCGCTCGGGCTGCTGGTGCACGCACGCCTCGGGGAAGACGTGCACCCAGGCGTGCGGCGGGGCCCAGGGGCGGAAGCCGGCGGCGGGAGCGGACACGGAGGCGTGGCCGTCACCCTTGTGCGTGGACGATGAAGATAACAAGCGCGTCGATGAGGCCCGACCGTCCGAGAGGAGACGGACGGCATCGGTCATAGTGGGCTGGAAGAGCCCGCCCAGGGGTGAGTGCCTAAAGCGGTAGGTAGGCAGGGTTTGGCCCATTAGGAAGAAGTTGGTGAGGAAGCTGTTCTTGAAGCAGATGTCGTGCGCGGCGAGCGACCACCTCTGGCTGGTCGGGTCGAAGCTGTATCTGAGAGGGAGGACGCCCCAGATGAGAGGGTCGTCGAGACTTTCGAACATTTGTGTGAGCAAAACACTTGCCTTCATTGGGGTCAGGGATTAGGTACTCACACGGAAACGTGATTGCTCACTGAAAATGAACGCTCAGGGGAACAAAACAAATATGAAAGTCAGTGCCCTATTCCATCAATACTTTGCGCCCTAGACCACAACAGATTTGGCTAAATCACCAGTGATAAGACCCCGTCGCCGCTTGTCGACATCCCTCCTGCTCTCGAGCAGATCAAGAAACCGGTCCATGCCGATGACCTCGACGTCGTTGAGGCCGTACAGAAAGCCCTTGGACAAGAGGCCGGTCAGGCCTATGATCATGGCCGAGCCGGCCCGCCATGCCAGGCTGGGCTTCTGGGGCGGCACGACGGGCGTCAGGGCCATGGTGCACCTGTCTGGCTGCGGACGCAGGTGTCCTGATGGTGATGTTCCATGCGTCTTGCAGAAAATGTCGTTTTCTTGGCCGGCAAAACCGCACGGCTGACGGCGTGCTTGGGTAGGGCGATATAGCAGCGTTCCATCAATTGGCGGCCCCACTTGGTCGCGTACCTCCCGCCTCGGAACCACGCGGGAGTGACTTCATCTCCCATTTCATCGCGCCGCCCAACACGATATCAATCCCGCGGAAGCTATCCTAAAAACCCCTCCCCGCCACGATCCCGGTTCTGGAATCCCTAGATCTTTAGAGCCGTCAGAACCTCCACGGCACGAGCCCAACATGGCCCACAGTACGTCCCTTTCTTCGACCGCAAACCCATATCCGACATCTGACCCACGCCCCAATCGCCAACAGGCAAAAGAAACACTAGCAGAGCCGTCTTCACATCTTACGAGCGGTCGTGGGCAAAAGCCTCCTGGGGCGCCTCGTCGGCCCGCCTGACGCGCGAGTCCTTCCTGCCCTTCGCCTCGTGCTCGCTCTGCCTCGAGGCCGCCGTCGAGCCCGTCGCCTGCCCGCTCGGCGACATCTTCTGCCGCGAGTGCGCACTGAGCAACATCCTTGCGCAGAAGAAAGAAATCAAGCGCGCCGAGCGCGCCCGCATCGACGCAGAGAGGGAGAGCGCCCGGGCGCGGGGGCTGAGCGAGCAGGAGGCCCACGACCGCGCCGTACGGGAGTTTGAGCTCGTCCAGGCCGGCTTTGACGTCTCGGCGCCAAAAGGGGGCGGCGGCGGCGGCGGCGGCGCGGAGAGTAATAATAGGGCTGCGGGAGCTGCCTCGCAGGGGCGGCCACCACCCAAGGCGCTGCTAGACGGCAGTCAGGATGGCGGCGACGGCGGTACCTCCTCCAAGAAGCGAGCCTTTGAGCTGGATGAAGAGGAGGTGGCGCGCATCGCGGCCGAGGACCGGGCCAAGGCGCGCAGAACCATCGACAGCGAAAAGGCGAACAAGCCCACGCTGCCCTCGTTCTGGGCGCCCACCGTGACGCCGACGTCGAACCAGCACAACGTGCTGCACGAGGTCAAGAAGCACGTCAAGAAGGAGCCCATCTGCCCGAGCTCCAAGGAGGACAACCCGCACCCGCTGTCGCTGCACTCGCTGACGGCCATCCACTTTACCGAGGACGGCGATGCTGCAGGAGAAGAAGAAGGCGGCGCCAAGGACGGCGGTAACTCCTCGTCGTCGACGAAGACGCCGCGGCAGAGGATATGTCCGGCCTGCAGGAAGGCGCTGTCCAACAGCTCCAAGGCCGTGCTGGCCAAGCCGTGCGGCCACGTCGTGTGCAAGTCATGCGTCGCGCAGTTCATGACGCCGTCGGGCAGGATAGACCCGCACGCACCCGGAGCGGACCCTAACCAAGTCCGCTGCTTCGTGTGCGACGCCGACGTGACTGAGAGGAAACCTCCGTCGTCGTCGGAGAAGCACAAAAAAGACAAGACGGCGGCGCCGGGGCTCGTCGAGCTCCGGAGCGAAGGCACGGGCTTTTCGGCCAGCGGCGTGAACCAGGTCAAGAAGCTTGGCGTGTCGTTTCAGTGCTGATATTCGGTCACATATTGTTATCATTATTATGTATAGATCAGATGAAAACGGTCGAAATACAGAAGCGCCCAACGCTCTATCCTGATAATTACATATGTGTGTGTGTGCTTCGACATGCGACAAGCCACTACAGCGCCAAATACTTTCCGTGCAGTCCTCCTACGACCTGTCTTTGATCATGCGATGGCTGCTATCCAGCATGTTGTCCAGAAAGACGTCGGTCGCCTCTCTCACCGCCTTCCGAACCGGTCTTGGTGGTGGTGTGGGCTGTGGCTTCGCCCTGCCATACCCTAAATACCCCTGGCTTTCCTCCTGGGCGGGTGGCATGCTGTGTTGTGACCTGGCGTCGTCACGGTAGGGAAGGTATCCGGTGGGAGACCTGCTCCCGTAGCCGCTTGGCTCTTCTTCGCGGTAACCGCCCCGGCTGTCGTAACCGCCCCTGTCACCGCCATAGCCGCCCAGACCATCATAGTCGCCATAGTCGGCTGGGCCACCTCGCCCGGCATAATAGCCCTGGGCCCCTCTTCCTCCTCCATAGCCAGAAGGGTCTCGGTCTTCATGGCTTGCGGGATAGCGGCTCGAATATCCGGCAGGACCACGTCCCCTGGGGGCAGCATCGTCAAACGGAACGTGCGACGATGATGACCGCGCGTACGGGTTTGAATCAAAGGACGCGAGAAATTCCCGATCTCGCATCGTGTGGTTTCGCGCGTGCGGCCGCCGCCCGCCGTCGACGCTTCTCCAGATGGCGACGAGGCCAAAGTACAGGCGCACGACCACCCTGTGCAGCAGGTCCTTGGACAGCATCGTGATGCCGTGGCTGAAGAAGGCCCTCAGCAGCTCGCCGGCCAGGCCGTCGTACAGGGCTCCGGGGCCTTCGCTCTTGGAGATGTGCAGGAGCATGGTGAAGATGTTGTCGTGCGCGATGCTCTTGACTCCCGTCCCGACGGTGTGAGCGGCCGACGCGACGGCCTCTTTGACTTCATCGACCCTGGGATGGTGGTCGTCGTCGTGGTCGTCCCGCGGCGAGCCGATCATCGGGGTGTGGAAGACGTTGTTGTTCCGGATCCCGAGCCCGAGCCCGTGGCCGTCGTCGTCGGCCGTCATATGGCTAAAGCTGCTGATGTGGCTGTGGTTCGACTCGATCTCGTCCCTGTCGTCTTCGTGCCTGGCCGTCTGCGCCGCCGCGTCGACGCCGCCCCAGTTGACGTGAATCGGGGCATCGTCCATCCTCGCCCTCTTGCTCTCGGCGCCGGGCGATGGCGTAGGCTCAATGATGACGGGCGGAACAAAAGGCGGCGGGGGCGTGGGTGGCGATGGCGCCCTCGGCAGGGCCGGGGAGGTCGACATGGTCGACACCTGCAGCCGCGCCCTGGCCATCTGGAAAGGGTACGTGAGGGCAGTGGCGGCGGCCTTGCTCACGGCCGCACTGAGGAACGTCGTGAACCCGCCGAGGTCCCCTCCTCCTCCTCCTCCTCCTCCTCCTCCTCCTCCTCCTCTTCCACGACTACCACGACCGCCACCTCGGGGCTTACCCCCGCCCGCCGTGGCGCCCTTGATGATCTGGTCCAGGCAGAATGTGATGCTAGGGTTCAGCGTCAGGACCAGGGCGGCCGAGTACCCAGCCCAGAGGCCCTGGACGCCCTTCTTCCTCCACAGGTCGCGCAGCTCGCCCGCCAGGCCCTTCCTGGCGCGCCACTGGTCCGCCGCCAGCGCGGCCGTCTGCGTGCGCGCCACGGCGTTGGCAACAGGCATGGTGAGGGCCCTGGCGGCCGCGCCCGCGACGGCGCCGATCAGCAGCTCCTCGACGCCCCCGAGGCTGCTGCTGCTCCTCCTGCCGGCACGTCTGCGGCCGGCGAGGCGACGCGAGCGCAGCCATGAATAGAAGAGGAAGAAGAGGAACGAGTCGGCCGCCGACTTGGCCATGTCCGATGCCAGGCCGACGAACAGGGCCGAGGGCCCGCCTTCGTCGCGCAGGATCCGCCGTAGCGCATCGACTGCGCCGTCGTAGGCGTCCCTGGCGGCCGCGCCGCCGCTGTTGTCGCGAGCGAGCTGCCGCTGGACCTTGAGGCGCGTGTTGATCAGGTCGAGCGGGTACGTCGCTGCCGTCGCCAAGGCGGCGCCGAGGGAGCCCGAGGCCGCGTGCCCTAGGGCGGGGAGGATGCCGCCAGACGACATGTTTGTGTTTTGTGTGTATGTGTGGGTGGTTGGTCTTGGTGGTGAGTAGGGAGTGTTGTTCTCCCCGATTAGGCAGGGTCAAGGGGCCTGCCAGCTAGTTGCTTGGGACTAGGGCACGGTGGTGATGCTTTTTTTTTTGTTTTTTTGTTTCAACTCATTGTCTGTTTCTCGTCCGTCTCTTCAGAAAACATCCTGATTTGAAATGCATAAGAGAGAAAGGGGCGATAAACACAGCCAACCTGAGTTGAAACGAACACGCCTGCAGAAAGTTGCTGGACGGGAGTTAATACAAGAAGATTGGCAGAGACACTGAGAAAGTGCATTTCCAAAAAGACAGGAACAACGCACCGTTGGGCAGCGAGAGGGATGATACATCATGCATGCGATGCGAGCTGTCAAACGGCTGGCTGGCTGGTGGTGAGAGCCATGGATCGCCATTGGACGACACGTTGACGTCATTCCCGCAGCATAAGGGAGCTGCCTGCGTGAGAACCGGGCGGTTGGTCCACCGACCCTCTCGCCGACATCATGCGCTAGCAGCAGAGACAACTCATCTCCATCAGCCAACCCCCTATTCGAAATCGGGAGAGCCACTCACCCAGTCAGGGGGCTACGTGGCTGGGGAATTCCATTGTCGGCAGGGACCGAAAAAAAAAGGCAGGTCGGGCTCCTGCGCGTCTGCCCACAAAACTGCCCGACCTGCTTCCATGTCCCAAGCCAAGTCGGACGTCCAAATCACTTCCACGTAGCCTCATATTTGGACTCTTTAAATGTCTTCCTTTGATAGGCTATCTAATCTGGATTTGATTCTAGAACCACTACCGGCGAAGGGACAAAAAAAAAGCCAAGCCCGCCCCGGAAGCAACTTTCGCGCAAGTGCTACTCGTTCCGTAGTAGAATTACGACACCCAAAGGCACGCGACCCGGCAAACCAAATAAAGGTCATCGGGGGTCTTGTCCAAAGTTATGCAGATCCAAAGGGATGCAAAGGCCAATCGAGTAGTCAGAGCGCCTTGTACTCCAGATGAAAGCCACGTCGGGAACAAGCTAAGACTTGTTTAATGCAACGAGGTGAGAAGAAAAGCAGATTCTGTGCTCGGCATTGGCAGCTTCGATACCAAAAAGAAGCTGTGCTGCCTCGTGAAATAAGCTTGGGAGTGATCAATCCGCCGCCGAGTCCCGGCAGCGGCTGAGCAATTGTGATAGATGAGAAAAAAAAAAAAAAAAACTGTGTGGCGTTTTCAGTGGTTTCAAGACCAATGACGAGGTATGGGAGGAAACCACAAGAGAAATTCATGCCTCTAAAGGCTCTAATCATTCATAAAGTTTTGCACAGGACACATCTCAGGGGTGAGAGGCGCATCCGTCGGTGTTACAAGAGATATAGGAGCATCGTCTAGGAGGAACAGATGCTTCATTTTCTCAGCGTTCATGGGTACTGTTCCCAAGCCACCGGCCACATCTGTGATGAAGATGCCTCCGCTGGGTTTTGCGGTTGCGGAGCGGGCGGCTTTGGTGGGAGCGTCAAGTTGACCTTGGGGAGCCGTCGTGTCGTATTGTAGATGGGATTGGACCAAGGGGGCGGGGCTGCCGGTGTAGCCCGAGCAAACCTCGGCTCTGGGGTTTGGGGAGTGCTCGTCCGTACGACTGTCGGGGCCGTCCGGGGCGTTTCGGGAGTCTCGTACCGGATCATCCTCCCCGTTGGCGTGTGGGGCCCAGGAGCCGGGGCCCGAATCATTTGTGGGGTTTGAGGGACAGCGTCGGGGCCCCGTTCGCCGAGAGACATAGCCTGAAATGCGTGTGGTGGCCGACGGGGGTTTGCTCCGGTCTCACGGACGCCTGACCACGAGACTTGAAACGCGTCCGTTGGCCTGTGAGGAGCGGTTCCAGCCTCATGGGCGATTGGGCGAGGTCCCTGGGATGGAGGTCGAGGACGCTGAAGACGCTGAGGAGTGGTTGCGGCCGTCGCTCCTGGCAGCCTCGAATATTGAACAGACGGCGATGGTCCGGGAGGCCGAGGTCTGCCCAGGGGTGGGCCCTGTCGCGGAGAGGAAGCGACGGTATTCCCATGTGGCTTTTTGAGGGGCCGCCGGGTGGGGGATGACACGCGTCTGTGCGGGGGCATCTCAGACTTAGAGCCAGGATGGAAGCGTAGGGAGTTTGGCGAACGGCCTCGGGAAGGACCCGGTGTTCCCGAGGGAGGCGCCCGTTGCGACGACGGTGTCGGGACCTCACGGATGTCAGAGGATGATGACGACGAGAGCCGAACTTTCTTTGGCGGCGGCATTTCAATGACGCTGTCGTCGGATGATATCGATACCGCTCGAAGCCGATGACCGGGTGGAGGAGAAGGAGACGGGTCCGGCTGGGCGGGGCGAGACTCCTATGCTCGCCCCGCGGCGACCGATGGCTGCCTCTGTGGGGGATGGTGGGGATGCGCCGACTGCATCGACACACTGTAGCTCGAGGACCTGCGTGAGGCAGGGCCCATGCCCATGCCATGGTCGGGCTCTCCCGGCGCGTCCTCGGTGTCAGCCGTGAGGCCTGGGTGGCCTTCGGGCAGCCGCTGCGCCCCAAAGCCGGCGACCTTGAAGATGTTGAGCCGCCCACCATTAGTGGCCATCTGCAGCTGTTCGTGCAGTCGCGAGAGCTGGTACTGCCGCTTGATGGGCGTGAAGACGGGCTGTGGCACTACCGGCTGCGGTTTCCACCGCGAGAGTGCCGTCATGACGAGCGCCGTCTCCTCGTCCGAGTCCACTGGCCCCGCGTTTGCATCGTCCTCGTCTTCCAAGGGTGCGTTGGCATCGAGTGCCGCCTCTGCAGAACACACATGGCCCAGTTAGCAATATGGTCCCAGCTGCTCGGCCGGCTGGGAGGAACTTACTCTGCTGCTTCGCCTGGTTCTTCTTCTGGTATGCTGCGAGTAGCATGTCGTACGGCAGCGACCGGCCAGGAACTGCGCGCTTGGCACCCATACTATGGGTCTTGCACGTAAGGGACCTCGCGCAGGGCTGGCCCGTAGGCGTTATGACACCGCACTGCCTCTCCACGTCGACGGGGCCCTTGGGCTTCGCTGCTTTGGGCTTTGGCTCGTCCTTCTTCTTTTTGGGCTTGGGCGCGACCTTGGCGCCATCTGGCTCCCCGTCGGCCTTCCGCTTCTTGTTCGTCTTGTCACCGTCGCCGCCCGTCTTCTTGGCAGCCTTCTTGGTGGTTTTCCCTGCTCCAGGGCCAGGCTTTTCGTCATCGTCGTCGTCGTCGCTGCTGTCGTCTCCTCCTCCTCCTCCTCCTCCTCCTCCTCCTCCCGGGCCGCCGTCCTCCTCATCCTTGCGCGCCTGCTCCTCGCGCGCGGCCTGCTCCTTTGCCCGCTCGCGGGCTTCCCGAGCTTCCTTCTTGCGCTGTGCCTTTTCCTTCTTGAGCCGCAAGCAGCCCGCTATGTGCGTCTTGGCGGCCGTCACGAGGATGCTCTTCTTACAGTGTTTGCATTGAGTGATATCCATGTAGTCTTCGAGAGGATAGCCGGTTGCAAAGGTCTCCCGCGCGTCGTCGTCTAGGAGGTTGACCATTGGGCCTGGAGATGCTGCGATCACACTAGAAGAGTTTGCCTTGGACTTCTTGGAGTCGGCTGCAAGTGACGTGATGGGATCCCATGTCAGCTACCACGAGACCCGGTGGGGGCGTGTCTGGCCGGAGGAGGAAGGGGCTGCGTACAGTCAATAACACCGCCATCTTTCCAGTTACCCGGATTACTATGCCGGGGAGCCTGTTTTTTGAGCTTTATGGCACCGTTGACGGGCTTGACCTTGGGCTCCTTTTTGGAGGCCACTTTGATGGTGCCCTCGTCGCCGGCAGTGGCGGAAGTGCCCGCCTTAGCGCTCTTCTTAGACGGGGTCGCATTGCTCAGAGCCGGCGACGAGGCCAGACCCTTGCGGGGGGCCGAGTCGGGCATCGTGGGCTTCGCCGCTGGTCGGCGCGGTTCGTGGCCCAGCCGCGATCAATTCGGGCGGCCGCGAGTTTCGTGCCGGCCCGCGCAAGTCGACGCAGCGTCTCGATTGCAGGCAGATCTCGACGAGCTTATCCGTGAAAGTGGTGGTTGGTCTCTTCTGGGCGACAGCAACTGTTGCCGCTGATGATGAGAGGTTGATGCTGGATGGATTGTCGTTGATGTTGTGCCCTGCCTGGAGTTCGAGGAAAGGCCGATCGGAGACGCAGCCTGATGCAGAGTGGGTCTAATTATGGGTCCACACACAATCGTGAAGATCAACCCAGGTCGTGACCCATCATTGCACTCAGTCAACCCTGACCCTTGAGCCTTTTTTGAATAGCGTTGGTCGATTTTGAATGCTACCTTTTTTTCTTGTCTTCTTGACAGAGATATCACTTCCAGGTACCTTGGTACGGGCTAAATCCTCTAACTATGCACCTTATGGGCCGGGCTATAAAAGTACCTCCCACCCGAGGCAGTCCGATGGCGTTGTCGCTGGCCCTTTCGTGCTCTATTGACTGAATACCTACGCCGTATTTCCAGCCCGAGAATAAGATTTTTATTATAGAAAGAGATGTTCGCACCATATCCGCCCCCGTCAACACATTAACAATGCATTTGGAAAACAGCATGCGGCAATCAAACGGGGCTTCAACCCCATTGTTGCCAGGCGAGCAATGTGAACCACCCGCGTCGACGGTGAGCCCCCGCGTCTAAACAGAGCCGCCTTGATCCATAGAAGGCGACGGAGCCGCCGAGCCATGACGACGGTAGAGGTGAACTATTCGACGAATTCTGGACATGATCCACAGCCGAACTATGTCTACACGTCCTGGCGGCACGAGATGCATCCCTTGGCCAAGGATCCTGGGCCGCCACCGCCGGCGTGCCTTCTTTTCACACCATCATGGTGCCCAGAAGTGACGGTTCCACGCGGTACTACAACGAGATCGGATTCTGAAGACCAGGCCACCCTTGACATTGTAGGAGGGCGCGCGGGGATGATTTCTAGAAGGGCTAGCTTGGAAGCTAATATAGCATATCCGATATGGACGGAGATTCCTATATCTCCATAAAATTGCAAACCATTTGCGATGAATCTTAGTATAGATCTATATGAGTACCCTAATTCTAATAAAGCGAGTGTCATTTTTGCCCTATCCTTCTGTCCTAGACGTGCCAAGTCAGTCTATGCCACTCAACTCTATATCGAGCCAAGCGAATGTGTTCCTTCCATCCCATATCCCCATCTTCCGTCCACCTATCTGGCTGCCTGCCGTTCTCGCTTTATTTCTTGGTTCTTCGCTACAACTCCAACATAATCTAGGTACCGTCGCTAACACACACTCTCCACCGTCTCATTCTTCTGAGCGCAAAAGTGTCCCGACTCGGCCGACTCACCAGACGGTCTGTTCGCCTTGCCAGCTTAACGTTGATGTCAGGCCGCGAAGATGTTTGGCCCCCGCTGCTCTTCAGAAGGCCACGCTTTACAGAAGGTGGCACGGCGAGATCTCGCCAGTTTGGAGCGGGTTTGGCGCTGGGTCGGTGCTGGTCGCGGTGCCGGTTGCAGTGCTGGCTTCGGGCCCAGTTGGCGCGACGTATCTCCTCCGGTTGAGGAGCAAGATCCACCACCGGAACGTCTCTTCAAGCATCCAGTTTCCCTAGCACCTCCCTTAAAGTCGGGTTTGACCATATAGGTGCCTATATACATCCCTTCGACTTTCCGCCAACCCATGACGTAGCCCAAGGGGTATGCCGGTATGCCGCGAACTCCCGCTCTCCAGGAAATCTACCTGCCCCCTCCCCCGCGTTTTGGGCCTCCTCCCAGAAGCCTTTGAACGATTTCTTAATTCCTCTGGTGGAAATCTCGTAGATGTAGTCACCCGTGGTGACATGCGCATATTTTTCGGGGGCGAGCTCATCCGCCGTGGCCGATATCTATGGACTGCGAGGAGTAGCCGCTTTCGCTGCGTGACGCAATGCCTCTATTGGCTAGTCTGGAGGGTTCCCTGCCGCCTCATCCCTGTATTTGAATGCGTCCTCGGCTTTGATTTCTTGGGGGCCCTTTGGATCCCCTCTGTGAACATACTCCGGCAGATACGGATTGGCAGCCAGAGCTCCGCTGAGGAGAGAGAGGGCAAGAGTGAGTGAGATGAGGTAGGAACGGGTGAACATTGTGAGGTGTTGTTTACGTTAGGTCCAGTGAGGCGAGAGAGAGCTTGCTGTGGGATAATGGTCCGCGAGGCGAAAGAGGCCGATGCTGAAGATTTGACGCTTGTGTGATATTGAAGACGTGAGAAGATTGCGGTGTCGAATTTGTTGGAAGCTGTGATATCGTGTGATGTTGGAGACGTGAGAGGATATGATATCGAAGATTTCGGAATCTGTGATGTGAGAAATGTATACAGATGCTCAGAGGCTGAGAGCGTAGCGACGGTCACTTCTTATATGGCTTTTTACGATGTCCATGTGCGATCACAATCTCGCAACATCCTCGTTTGTTGCTGAACCCCCACCCCGAGAATTATTGGATGCGATCGGGGTATCCACACAGGTAATCTTGCCAGCACAGACACCCAGGCACATGCGAACCAGTGAGGCTTGGAAGAAGATCATTGTAGTGATATTTCCCCGCAGGTCTCTCTGCCAATAATGGATACCTACCAGCAGACCTATGCTATGCCCTCCAATCCATGAGGAGAGTACGATACTGAGATGTCTTGGCTTGGGTGGCGTGGCTGTTCCGCCGGTGTACCGTTGGCAATCGAGTAGCTGCTGGGCGCCACCGGTGTGCAAGTAACGGGCGTCGGGCAAGAATGACGGTGGGATCACCCACTTGCCGGGCGGTGGTGCGTGTCATACGGAACGTGCCCCTCGTCAGTTTGACAACCAACTGCAGGGCAGCACCGGCCAGTAGATAAGCCAATCGTACTTGACAGGAACTCCTTGGGGGTGGTTAGCTTACTAGTGACTAACCTTGGTAGGTAATGGCAAGCAAGATGTCTAGAACTTGTTCTAGATAAAAATAGCTTGGGAGTCAAGACGGGGCAGATCCGCGCCCTTGGGCGGGTGATTTCGTCAAGGCCACCAATACGGAGTGCCGTCTGTTACTGTTGGATACATGCCAGTCAAGATTGGCAGGGAGCCTAGGCTTGGATAGCGCAAGGTCTCTTTCTCTATCGGTCACTGGACTAGACGTACCAATAAAAGCAGCCAAGGCTGTTGGTTCACAACTGTGGCATATGCAGCTCGGTAAGGTACCAGCCAGCCATAGCTGCTCTTGGGGTCACCGTAGTATTGCGCCCCGCGGATCCCCTCCCTCCCCTTCTGCTCCCTCACAGATTTTCTCTGCCCTGCGTCGTACCTGCCGTCTGGTGGGCGTCCTGCCGCTGAGTTCGGGCAAGCTTCGTCCTTTCGTAGCACAAAACTCTCCGCAAGAAACCTACCACCAACCACCTATCGTGTACTTTCAGGATATCACGCCGTCCTTGATACAGAATATCTTCACGCCAGTGGATCCAAGCATCACACGCGCGCGCCAATATCAGATGACGCCATGACGACCCCGACGAGGACCAAGCCCCCGGGATGGAAGCCCTTGGTGAAACACACCCGCAAGCCCATTAGCTCACCCATGGTATCCGCCTGGGACCTGAGCATCAGCGCCTCTGACTTCGACAAGCTCAAGGTTGGGTTCCGGCCCGAGTGCATGGAGGACAGATGGGTGATCCAGGTCACGGACCCGGACCCTGACCAGAACGGCGGCGCCACCTTGATTCAATCAGCCGCAGCTGAACGTACATGGAACCCTACACGCTTCACGTCAAGGAGAGCGACGAGGGGGGCATCAAGATCGAGTCAATGGCTTGGGACAGCAACCAGTTCGATGCCGTCTCCGGCGAGGAGAAGTCCAAGAAGGAGGCAATGTACCTGTGCAGAGCCCTCCTCGGGTGCGAGATGGAGGCGTTTCCCAAGGACGATTGAATGTATACCGCATGAAGCCTGGCTCTGGAAGGCTTCGTTCAGGTCATTCTTGATGGCTGGCTTTCGATCATGGCAAGATTGGATTCTATCGAGCAGTATGTTGCTCACAAACCAACGATATTTTACAATCTTTTTGTCTACCATACCACACCTGTCATGTCAAGGCACGCAGCGCTCCGTAAGGGATGAGCGATGATTCTGGGGGCTTCTGCGGCTGCTAGTGCGAGATTGGAGGAACGACTTGTTGGAGATTGCCTACGTGTGTATACCTACCTATATACCTGTTCCTTTGCACTCCCTTAGGCAGATAGATCCTTTCCTCTTCATGCACAACTACAGGGAACCCTTTCCCAGATCACGGCGATTCGGAGGATGCCGTGGCCTTCAGTGAGATGCCCCTTTCACCGACCGCACACACATTCGCACACCCCAAAAAAACACATCCCAAATTGTTCGAAGGCAAGTACTCCTTTTACAAAAAGCCCACGCCATCTCTTCTACAAAATTCCAAGGCATCGCATTGCCTACGGCATTATACGTTATAAGATGGTTGGTGCGAGGAAGAACATTCAACAACCATTCCGAGATGGCATCCGACTACAAAACAGTCCCGCCAACCGCTAGTAGCCACGTACGACCACACGTTGTGGAAAACTCGGGATCCCGTCCGCTCTCCCCTAGATAAGCCACTGACGGCCAGAGTAGTAGTTTGGTGGGTGACCACAAGCGAATGCCTGGTGTTGTACGTATTTCTTTTTGTCATTTTTTCGCGTGTGCCTCTGACCAAACTCGCCAATAGATAATAGCGATAATCCGCAAGACCACCCACAATAGAGACTATACGGAATTCACAATCTTCGGACCTGGCAAGTTCGCATAACCTATTAGGTATTGGTGGAGGAGGAGAGAGCTTCCCCTCGCAGGAAGAACAACAAATGACTAACAGGTACAGGATCGCTGCCCATGGAAAACCGTAATGCAAACCAATGCCAAATCCAGAAACCCCGATATGAAAAAAGACCCGAGATATAGACAGAAACAGAAAGAAGAAGGGAAAAAAAGCCAGGCTCGTGTTTGCTCGTTCGTTTAGTTTGGCCTTTAAAAACTTCTGGCCGGCGGACTTTTTTTTAAGGCTCCTCAATCCCGGTATCCAGAATATGAAAGCCGATGAAGTGATGAAGGGAGGAAGGTAATGTCGGAGGGATAGGAGAGCCAACAACAAGATCATGGAATAAGGAAATATGATCATACCATTGCGGATATAAGTAAAGAAACATCCACTCGCTGTGCGTCTGCCACCCTGATGCACCCCAAGTGCTCACTGCCGCGCCACTGCAAAACAGAACTAGTAGTTGTCGTAAGGCTGGGCCTGTGAAGGCACGGCTTGCGGATACTGGCCGCCAGAAGGTGCGGCAGCGCGGGCCTGCTGAGCCTGCGCCTGGGCGGCCTGCTGCATCTGCTGCTGCTGCTGTTGTTGTTGCTGCTGCTGCTGTTGCTGCTGCTGGTGGTGCTGCATGATGAGGTCGTTGAACCAGGGGTGCTTGAGCGCGTCGTGGGCGCTGATGCGCATCTCGGGCCTCAGCTGCAGCATGCGGCCGAGCAGGTCGATGCCGGCGGCGTCGATCTGCGGCAGGATCTGGCGCAGGTCCTGAGTCGCGTACGTGTGGAACGTCTTCTTGTACTCGGGGAACTGCGAGAAGCCCGGCCAGGTGCGGTCCGAGGGGGTGCCCATGATGCGGAAGATGCGCACGATCTGGTCCTCGTTGGTGGTGCCGGGGAACAGCGGGCGGCCCGTGTACATCTCGGCCATGATGCAGCCGGCGGACCAGATGTCGATGCTGGTGTTGTAGGTCCTGCTCCCCAGCAGCACGTCGGGGGCGCGGTACCAGAGCGTGACGACCTCGTTGGAGAAGGTGTTGACAGGGATGCCAAAGGCGCGGGCCAGGCCAAAGTCGCCGAGCTTGAGCGAGCCCTTGTTGTTGATGAGCAGGTTCTGGGGCTTGAGGTCGCGGTGCAGCACCCTGTTTTGGTGACAAAAGTCGATGCCCTTGAGCAGCTGGTACATGAAGGACTTGATCACCATGGGCTGCAGGGCACCCCTGTCGCCCTTGGTGTCCATGTACTTCTTGAGATCGCCGTCCATGTGTTCAAACACAAGCATCAGCTTGTTCTCGGTGTGGATAACATCGTGCAGCGCGACGATGTTCTCGTGCTTGAGCTCCTTCATCAAAGAGATCTCGCGGATCGCCGTCGAGGGGGTGCCCTCCTCCGAGTCGAGATGGATCTCCTTGAGCGCGACCAGTTCTCCAGTGTGCCTATTACGACCCTTGAAGACCTGTTGAGACGGAGAAACAGAAACGGTTAGCGAAACCCGGAGCTCACTGGTTTCCCGGCCCGGGATGGTTGAATCTTACGGTAGCGTATGTGCCCTCGCCCAGCTTCTCCAGCTGCTGGAACGAGTTGAGATGCCTCTTGCCGTCCATCTTTCCGGCCCTGAATTCGCTGACGCCCGCGACCGTCGGATAGACGCAGTAGTGGGGGACCGGCGGAGGCTGCTTCGGCCTGTCAGCGTGCGAGGGGTGGTCGAACAGCACGTGGCCGGAGGTGATGGTGCGGGACAAAAGATCTCTCAGATCCGGAGACCGAGAGCCCTGGGACGCCGTCGTCGTGATTGCGGCTGTTGAGCGTCGGCGCAGGCTCTGCGTGGGCTTCTGTCAAGAGACGAACGTGGAAACCAAAAGGGGCGTTGGGCGCACTCTGTCGTCGGTGGCGGGTGGGTAAGGTAGTGCGTTTGCGTTTGGTGGCGGGAAGGTTGGGCTTTTTGGAGGGGCTCGAGAAGGATGCCGCTTAGCTGGCGAAGCGTGGGGTTTCCTGGTTTGTTCCTTGGGAAATCGAGTAGCAAGTAGACAGATAGATATCAATTTATCTTGTCGTGAGCTTGACAGGTCACCTGGAAGTTATTACTCGGAAATCGGTTGGAGATTGGGCGGAGGGCGATCAGGGCTGAGGATCGTGTTTTTATTGAGGTCTGTTCTTGCATGCTGCCGCCCGACGACGCCAGGTTTCTTTCTCTTTTTCCCCTTTTTAGCTGCTGGCCCCGGCTCCCAGGCTCCATCGCGGCACAGGGGTGGGTGGCGTGGCGGCCAAAAGCAGAAGAGGGGAAGGCACCACCCCCCAACCAAACTTCTCGCTTCGCCGCGCGCCGCAAAGTCGGCTGCGCAAGAGACCCAGGCGCAACCAAAAACGTGCGCGGCCTGATCCGCACGTCCAGGCGAGATCTCGGTCTCGCCCAACTCATCCCCACTGCGCCACCTGGTACACTACGACAGCACCGCCAGAGCCTCGATTCGTGCTATTTTTGGCCCAAACCCAAGGTGTGCCCAGAGTAACGTTGAATTCGACCCAGGGCACGGCGTGCTTTTTTTTTTTTTTTTGTCAAGAGCCGGAATGGATGCCATATCGCTACAGCTTTGATCCGTGCCAGATTTGATCAAGTATCATCTGCCGATCTCTCAGTCATTTTCACCGCTGCCAGGTACCTCCCAGGTGCCAAGCATTTGCTGCAAGTGACCCGCGCCCACTTGTGAGCCGCAAAGCCTCGTCCCCAGGCCGCAAGAAACACCGCCCCACCCTCATCCTCGTCAGCAACAGTAAGTCGATGATGTGTGTGGGCTGGCAGCGCACTCCGAAGGCATCCACACATTGACAGGGGCTTCTGTCTGCAGATGCAGGATAGGATCCAAATCCACACATCACAAAAAAATTAGAAGAACGCTCAATATCGCATTGTGCTACTACGGTTAAGTAAGTGGTAGGCAGGTAGTTCGCTCGCCAGGCGGTATACAACACCATCATTCAATGACGTAAGGTGGTACATTGCGGCATGTATGTCTGGCCTGGGTAGGTAAATATCACAGGAGGTAGCAATACGTGGCAATAATAAATGACCTTGGCGAAACAACCAACGCCGCGCAGATGAGAGAGCAAAAGCGTAAAGCTACCAGGGGCACGGACAAAAACGGGGGTGCCACGATGGAGGCCCCAGGCAGAAAAGATATAAGCACGGATCAGATAAGCCCTCAGCGCCGGGTAGGCATGCCGCCTTGGTCGGCAATCTCCTCCAGCATCAGCCTCTCCACGAGGCTCCTCGGCGTGCCCGTAAAGGCATTGCTGCCGCCGTCGCCCGAAAGGCTGTGGCCCCCGCGGAAGCTGCTTGTCGGATCTGCGCTGTCGTGGATGCTGCCGACGAACGTGGGGAGGTTGCCCAGCTCGGCTGCCTTCTGGTGCACCATCGGGTCCTTGATGATGTCAAAAGAGATGGGTCTTCCCTTGTAGGATCCTACGGAGGCGGGCACTGTCGTCGGGCTGCCGAAAGGGTCCCCTCCGGCACGGCTGCCAGCAAATGGCCGGCTTGGCGTCAATGAGTGCGACAACACCTGTGCCTCGACTGCAGCCGCCTGCGCCGCCGCTTCTGCCGTGTCTACAGCCTCGGCCTCCGGTTCCGACTCGTCCTCTTCTATATAGTGCCGGGTCTCGCGCTTGGTCCGGGTTGCCGAGTCGTCATCGTCCATCTCGAAGAAATCCTCGCCGTCAACGTCCGAGGCGGCATCGACGACGGATTTGTCGCCGAGCTTGGGGTTTTTAACAGTCTTGGCAGACTTCCCGTCGACTCCGTTCTTTCCCGGAGTCTCGGGTGTGGACATGGTCTTGGTGCCACCCACGACGGCGTCGCTGGAAGCACTCTGCGGCTGCGCGCCGGCAGTTCCCGACGGGGAAACTGATGGCAGCGGAGAGCGCGATTCGGGCGAGATGGACTTCTTCCGTCCCTGTCTTATCGGCATCGACACAAAATCGTCGTCCGACTCGCTGGAGTCGTCGTCGGGGTAGGCCTCGAGGTCCTGCAGCGGTGAGCCCAGTTGTGGATTTGCCACGGATTGGATTTCAAGATCATCGGGGTCCAGCGGCGCGCGCGCGCGGGTGTGGGCGGTCGCCGTCTTATTAGTAAAAGTGGTGTTGGTGGCGGGGAACGAGGCTGCCGCCTGGGCAGCAGGTCGCGTGCCACCGAATAATGGGGTGACCAGGTCCGAGCTGGGATTCACAACCGTCCACGTGCCCGGATTCTCTAGCGGCAATTTTGAGAGCGCACGGAGCGCTTGCGACGATGACACTTTCTTGGGCGGCGGGGAGGCCTCATCTTCATCGTCGAAGACGGACGCGGTGGGTCCCAGTAATGAGTCACGGGGCCGTGATGTGGGCGAGGCTTGCGTCGTCGTCACCACGGGCAGCGACCCAGCCGCAGCCGCCGCTTCGTCCTGCTGGCCCTCCTCGTCGGGAGGAGACGTGGGCAGGACCTCCGCACCCTGAACCTCGAATCGTACCCGGCGGGGACTCGTGCGATTAGACGAGCTAGAACTCCTGCGCAGCGCGCTCCGGCGTCGCGGGCTTTCGCGGTCACCGCCAGCCCCGCAGTCGGCCGACGGATCAGTAAAGCTCCGGACAGGCGGGATCCTGGGGGCCAGCCCGCCGCTGTTGGCCATGGTAGGGCTATTGGTGCTGCTGTTAGTCGCAGTGGTTGGTGTTGATAAATCCTTCGCCGCTTGCAGAACCTCGGACGACGACGGGTCCGCGGATGCGACAGGCAGGGAGGAGGCCGGTGCTGCTGCTGTTGCTGTTGCCGTTGCCGTTCCTATTGCTGGCGCAGGCACTGGCGGCGGCGGTTGCGAGTATGATATCCGATCACTACTCTCCAGGAGGGGCAGGTAGCTGGGCGTGAACAGGCCGTGGAATTCCCTCTCGCGCGCGTGAGGGTCCCGTGCCGGCCCGTCCCGGGGATCACTGCCAAGGGCGCGGCTATTGACGACGCCGGCGAGGGATGTGCTCGTCGGCGTGCCGGAGGTATGATGCAGCACGGGCGGGGGAGACGGGTTATGGCCGTCCCAGCGCGCGAGATCAATGGTGGGCGACGCCGGAGGCTCGTCCGCGGCGCTGGCGCCAGTGGGGGTAGAGCGGCCTGTGGGATCGTGGTCGTCGGGATACAGGCTCGAATAGCGGCCGGACCTGGAGGCGACGGCAATGGCGCGGTTGACCTCGGCGGAGACCTTGGCGGGCACGTGGCGCAGGAGATGGTCGGAGTGCCGCTGGAACTCGGCCGCCATGTCCTTGCGGTACGAGGCGACCTTGTCGTCGAGATCGGCGAGCTTGGCCAGCAGGTCCGAGATCAGCGAGCTGGCGTCGTCCATGGCAGCAGCGGTTGGAGGCGCACAGGGCCTCTTTGTAGGCGCAAGCAGTCGCAGCAGGAGAAAGATGGGGGGCGCCGGTCAACGCGCGAGGGCTAATTGCACATGACGGCCCTGTGGCTGGCTCGCAAAAGGTATCTGTTTCGCCCAAACCTAGACGACAGGCTTGACTCGGCTCGCGTCCAAGAAAAGCTTCCTTTTGGTGCGTTCGGCGCTCCCACAGGTAAAACGTGTGTGGTGAGGGGAGTCAGCTAGCGCAAGTGAAAACCTAGCTGGACGCCGCTTTAGCTTTCCGGACGATGGCCCGGCGGGTGGAGGCAAGCGAGCCCAATCCGCTGTCCAGGCCTGGAGATCGAGATGCCAGTGTGGGCCCCTGTGGCTTCTGGATTCGGCGGCGCATCCGCCTGCATGCAATCAATCCGTCGATACAGCACACCCGCCTCCCAAGCCTTCCAGACTCTGCCAGAACCACAGCCGCATGCAGGGCACCGCCTTGGTCCTCCCCTGTGCCGGTCGTTCTCGCCGCCGCGCACAAGATGATTGTGTGGCAGGCACCTGTGCCTGCCTAAGCGACCAGAAATGGAAAATCGAGGCTGAAAGTCACTCGTCGCACTCACTCACTCGCCCGCTCCCGCCCACTCGCGCGGCCCTCATGCGCACCATCGAAAAAAACAAATTGCCCCAGGTCAAAAGAAAACGACCCGAAATGAGGTCATAGGCGGGGTTGTCGAGACCGGGCACCTCAGCGAAGCCTGTGAATCTCGATAAGATGGCGCAACCACTTGAAATAGGGAACGAATTTCGCGGAGAAAAGACAAAATGTCCAAGGAAAAATAATAGCCGAGCTAAGGGAGAGAAAAAAAAAAAAAAGAAGAAGAAAGGAAACGGAGAAACCGAGAGGAAGCATTCCAAGAAAATAGCCTTCGCCCGCTCCTCAGCTAGCAAAAAAAAAAAAAAAAAAAATACATCTCCAACCTTCAACTGCCGGGTGGCGACTACCCTTACATTCTTCCCAGACGCCAGACACACCATCAAGTAGATACCATAAAGAAGAGACAGCATTTCCTCCACAGGCAACGAAATAAAGAAGGTGCAGGAGTAAAACTATAAACATAACAGGACTCTTCCAGTATCGAGCCTTCTTTCTTGTTTGCGCCGAGACACTCTTTTTTATAAGTTTTTTTTTCTTTGCTGTTCTTGATCTTGTCCCTCCAGCCACCCAACACCAAATCCACCTCGGCAAGACTGCCTGGTCACAAACCGCACCGAGCGCGGCATATTCACTACGCGCCGTGGCCCAGGCGGTTGTACGACCAGATGCGAGCCCGCATGTCGCCCGAGCCCGTGGCGAAGTATCCACCCGCAGGGCTAGGCGCCACCGAGATGACAGAGTTCTTATGGCCCTGGAGCATCAGCTGGGTGTTGCCAGTTCGCGGATCCCAGAACTGCACACCGCGGTCCTTGGAGCCAGACATGACCCATTGGGCGTCAGGCGTCAAAGCGACGCTCAGAACAAAATCCTTTGCGCAAAGGATCACGACGTTAGCAACATAAAAAGCCACGATATTGCGAACGTGGATGACGATGGGTAAGGACTCGACTTACCCTATGGCCTTCGAAAGTCTTCACGCAACGGCCACCCTTGGGGCCTTGGTTCGGCATTCCGCGGGGGGTAGCGAGCTCCCACATCTTGATAGTCTTGTCCAGACTGCCGCTGACAAGGTCCTTTCCATTGGGAGAGAAGGCGACACTGTAGACGCTATCCTTGTGTCCATCGGGGCCCTCGAGACGCTCGACAAGGAAGCCCGAGTGGAGGTCCCAAACACGAACACTCTTATCCAGCGATCCGGCCGCCACGTACTTGGTGTCGGGCGAGATCGCGACGGTGGTGACGCCATCTTCGATCGTCAGCGTCAGAACGCTGCCGCCGGTCTCGATATCCCAAAGCCTGACAGTGCGGTCTCCACTGCCCGAGGCAATGGTGCGACCATCACGAGCAAAGTCCAGAGAGTAGATATCCTGCTCGTGACCCGAAAATTGGGTTCGGATCTGCTTCGATGCAATATCCCAGACCTGTGTTCCGCTCGGGTTAGCGCCCAGCCAAGCGCCGGGGTTCAGCTTGAAATCGAAACTTATGACATACCCTGATGAGCTTATCCTCCGCTCCCGTGGCCAGGTACTTTCCATCGGGACTGAAGCAAACGCTGCGGATGTAAAGATCTCCGATGTTCTCGACCGACTCGTCCTGGAGCACGCAGATCTTGTCGCCAGTCGCGACATCAAAGATCTGAGCGGAGCGGTTGCAGCCGGTGGCCACATACTTTCCATCGGCGCTGAACCGCACGCAGCACACAACGCTCTCGTGCTGGAGGGTGTGGAGCAGATCCACGTCGAGAATGCGCGGCACGTTGGGGTTGAATATGACAAACCAGTCATCCCGCGACTTCTTGGAGTGGGCGGGAAGACGCTCAACATCAAGGTCGCCCAGCGAGTTAGGGGCCTGCGGCGCTGGCCCAGGCGGAGGGTGCTGCATGACCCGCGCGTGGTCCGGGGTAGGGTGGTTGGGGACCTGAGGCGACTGTCCCGGTCCAGGGTACGGCATGGGCGCATTGATCTGAGGCGTCGCAGGGCCGCCAGCAGGGGGCCTGCCAATACCGCCGCGCTTACCAGGCCCCGGAGAAGCGGTGCTCTGCGGTGGCTGCGCGGGGAAGTTTCCCGGACCCGGCGGGGGTTGGGGATACTGCTGCTGGAAGGGCGGCTGCTGCTGCGACGGCGGTGGAGGCGGGGGCGGGGGGCCAGCGAGGCCGGGAGGCGGCTGGGGCATCTGATGTTGCGAAGGTTGTTGCTGCTCCTGCGGAGGCGGAGGAGGCGGGGCCAGGGGCTGGCCAGTCTGACCGGCCATGATGGCACCGAACACGTTGTTGCCCACGCCGAGGTTGGGAGGCTGTGCAGGACCCGCGTGCTGAGACGGGCCGCCCATGCCTCCTTGCGGCATGCCGCCGCGAGCCTCGAGCTGGCGGCGCAGAATCGCCAATTCTTCCTCGTATCTACAGAGTTCATGTCAGCCTGTCTCTCTACCAAGGCATGCGCATGGCAGATGTGCTCGCTTATACAAGATTTGGCTGGTTACGTACTTGTTCTTGAGCGCAACCTGCGTTTGCTCCATCTGGTAAACCTTCTCGCGAATCATGTGCATTTCGGCGATTTGGCTTTGAACTAGATGTGATTTCCAGCCGTTAGTGCACATCATGGTCGTTGCGTTGCGCGGCACGCTGCCGATCTTTAGGGCGCCCAACTTGGCAGGACCCTCGTGGTGGAAAAGGCGCGTCGCTTACTCTGATGTTCGTATCCCTCACTCTGGCGCGCCTGAGACTCGAACTCGGATCGGACCTGATCCAGCAGCTCATTAAGCCGGCTGGGACCGTTGGCCTGCGGGGGAACGCCGGTCCCCCGGTGGGCGGGATACATGGACATGTTGGGCGCGTGGTGTCACTCTGACAGTGCGCGCGAAGTCGACGAGATTCCAAGTGGTGGGTAAAGATGCGCGTCGATGGTTTTGGCGCGGCAGAAGGTTGTGTGCGATCGAGGCTTGCAATGCGATTGATGCGATTGAGGCGGTATCAAGGGGCGAGCAGGCAGGCTGGTGGTAACCGCCCAAGCGGACCGGACGCGAGGCTATTCAGCTCCTCAGGCCCACGAGACGGACGGCTCTAGCAGGCGACCGGGCGGGCGCGTCGGGCTCTGACTATAAAGAAATCGGCAACTGGGTGAGCCAGCTCCTAAAGACTGGCTCGCGCCAAATGGATCGATGGTGCGGATGGTCGAGGATGAAATTGGATGGCTGGAAGAGATGCAGCGATCATGGGAGGAGCCATGAAAACTGCTGAGGTCAAGTCGGAAAAAAAAGAAAGGGGTGGAAAGCGGACCACAGACAGGAGCGAAAAACAGAGGCCAGGCAAACAAGCCCCAAGCGCTGCCCAGGCTCAACTTCCCGCGCCCCACTTGTCCGCCTAGAGGTAGCGGGGACACTGCAGCTGTGGGGACGGCAAGCTCCTCACGCTCCCCCACGTTGCTCGGAACCGAACTTGGACCACACAAGTTGGGACCAACATGGACCACATGGCAAAATGCAGCCTGTTTGGCTCCATCACAGGCAACCCTGTCCATGGGTTGCGTGTCTTTCTGCCAAAGAGCTGTGCCACTGCCTTTGTAACGGAAGGAGCTGTGCGTGCGTGATGCTGTGCTCCGGATGGGAGGAGGTTGTCTGCCACCTAGTCCAAAAGCCAATTAGTCCACAAAAGTCAGCCCTGCCCAGCCTCTGCCCACCGCTGCAGAATGTCGGCCACCATGTCCCCTGTCGCGCGCGAAATCGCTGCGCGTCGCCAGCGCCACCGTGCGGCCGCTGCACGACATGTTCCCCATCTCGGCTTGGTGTGTGCGGAAAGGGCAACATGAGACCCGTTTGAAAAGCCGTCACACCATCACCATCCAATGCGCCACGGCACACATTGGGCTCATATTTGGCCATGAACACTTTTCGTCCTTTCAAATGGCATTCCCTTGCGCCCGTAATTTCACAAGCCATCAGATCCTTCAACACCTAGCCACATCCGGGGGCCGCTTCTCGAACGATGGAAACCTTGGCCTCGGGCGCGGCCCATATCTCACCAGGGCCCGGATTGTGCCGGGTGGCTGGTTGGGGGCGTGCCAAACGTAAATGTTTAAACAGCACGCCCACAGCCAGTCAACCAGTGGATGCCATATTGGTCGAAGCTGGTACCTGGTTTCGATGACGACAGAGCTATTTTTAATTTTCTCGAGTTCGGGTTAATTGGCCGCCATCCGATCTCCTGTCAACCCAACAGACTATGGGATCACTTTTGCACAGCACATTTCTTATCACGGCCGGCCGGAAGGCTTTCTGGCATGGCTCGACGATTGGCTGAGTGGAGATCCTGGGCCCTCTGGGCGGAAATCCTCCTGCAAAAGCTCATCGCCAAACTTGTTCCCGACCCTTGGCCACGGTACCGCCAAGCAGTACTTTAAATCCACGAAATTCAGTTTGAGTAATTCGGTTGCTTCAATAATGCACCCTGTGAGCACTTGAGGCCGACACTGGACGGGACCAACCCGTGACGCAGGAGGTATTCTGACAGTGTCCATTAGTATCCGAAGTACGATTTACATGATAAATGATCAACGTATCATCTTCTACACATCTTTTACGGACGCTGTCAGTGTGGGGTACCACGCCGCAAGCTTAATGATATTTCGTATATGCGTAGGACACTCGTCTGTACCAATCCCACCATCTAATAAAATATGAACACATCAGGCGAAAGCGTAACAGCGGCAAAAGACAAGTCCGCCGACCTCCAAATGACAACATTGAAAGGCAAACTCTGATTATTTTTTTTGCTCTCTATCATCATGGCGTTGCCAGTTGATCCGGCCTGGACTAATCGTCATCGGAATTAGATACGGAGCTAGAAAGCACCTGCTTCTGGTATTTATAAACTCCCAACCACGCCAGACACAAAATGTCTTGGCTGGACGCGAAAGCTCAAGTCACTTTTAAGAAACTTGACCCAAGTTCCGCCACGTTGGGTGAAGCTGCGGGGCAATAACATCGACACTCCGCATAGTCAACCCAGCGATACGGCGATGTTCCAGGAGATGGGAAACACTCTGCTTGAGAAACCACTTACTTTGGCAATTTGCGCAAGAAGGTCGGCTTTAAGTAAGGTACGATGATATGCAAATTCCGCATTTTATTCCGTTTGTTTTCCCCGAATTTCGGGCATACGACGCAACGGGCCCGGGCGGCTCGACTACTTATATATCACCTACCATGATTAGCTTCTGCTATCGGTCGCCTCACCTGTGTTAAATGAGTCCATCATCGAATATCCCATAATGGGCCGCGCGTTTAAGGATATGCCGTCTATAGCTCCTGAATCCTCACACCGACGTTTTCTGACTGCATGCTAGCTGTCGCATAGCCCCAGAGCTGAAGGCGATGCCTTTGCCCAAGCACAATAAAGTTCCTGGAATGGAGCACCGAGTGGCATCCGCCTTGGGTCTGCCAGAATCCTTGCGCGTCGACAATACATACGAGAGGCCCGGTCCCCTCCGTCCCGAGTCGTACACATCGACCAAGGCGCTCGCGTTCGGATATCTCTCCCCGTCAATATCCTGGGACAAACGCCCACGGATGGAATACCTTACCACCCCATAAATGGCATATCTGGAGCCCGAGCGATTGTATGTCGCAGCTTGGTACCTTCTGCGAATGTCATCGGCGTTACGGAAAACTGGGACAACAAAAACCGCTTCAGATCTGACTGGAGCTGAAGACATCAAAAAAAAGGGTACAACAGGAAAGGAAACGCATTTTTCAATGGTGCGGTTTCTTAGCCTAGGCAAGCAGATGCCTGCCCTGCCACCGGTGGGTCAGGTAGGTTGCACCTATCCAGCTGCAGCTAGCCTTACACGATGGACGTTGAGTACCAGGGACGTGGTAGCTAGGTACAGTCAATATGCCAACATCTTTCATCCCAGAGATTTGCAAACCCGACCGCGTTAGGCCTGGATACCGGCGCCATATCGTAAAATAGGATCAGCCAGGATGAGCAACGACGATGTGTCTGTTTTGAGGCAGTAAACTGATGTATGCGTGTGAAGCGTAAAAAGATGCGTGGACGGACTCCGAAATTCGGCTGCTTACCTAAGAGATGCAACGGCCTCACCCGCCAATGTGGAGGCGCGATGCGATTTCAACCCGCGTTTGGTACTTCTGATTTTCAGACTACCGCGTCGAACGAACAAACGACAAACGTCGCCTGGTCGCCAACTACGCCATTCTCCTTCACGACGCGCCCAGCATGTCGACCATAACCACCACAGCGCTCCAGTCGGGCCAGCCGCCCGTGATCCCGCGCGACTTCAACGGCAACCAGCCCACGACGATTCGGCTGTACCCGCTGTCCAATTACACGTTTGGCGTCAAGGAGACGCAGCCCGAAGAGGACCCGTCGGTGCTGGCGCGCCTGAAGCGCCTCGAGGAGCACTACAGCGCCCACGGCATGCGGCGCACCTGCGAGGGAATCCTCGTCTGCCATGAGCACAACCACCCGCATATCCTGATGCTGCAGATCGCGAACGCCTTCTTCAAGCTGCCTGGAGACTACCTGCGCCCCGAGGACGACGAGGTCGAGGGCTTCAAGGCCCGCCTTGACGAGCGCCTGGCCCCCGTCGGCCGCCTGGGCGAGGGCGAGGAGGCCGGCGATTGGCAGGTCGGCGACTGCCTCGCCCAATGGTGGCGTCCCAACTTCGAGACCTTCATGTATCCCTTCGTGCCTGCCCACGTCACGCGGCCGAAGGAGTGCAAGAAGCTGTACTTTATTCAGCTTCCAAACTCAAGTGGGTTTCTCTAGCTCACCTTCCCCACCTACCCAGCCATGGACCTCATCCATCCATGGGTGGGTGGTCCCTTGCTCGCGTTCAATTTGCTGACTGGCGCCTTCCCTTTTTGCGCACAGAGGTGCTTAGCGTCCCCAAGAACATGAAGCTGCTGGCTGTCCCCCTCTTTGAGCTCTACGATAACTCCGCCCGCTACGGACCCCAGCTTTCCGCGATCCCCCACCTCTTGAGTCGTTACAACTTCGAGTTTGTCGATGAGGCCGGTAACGTCGTCGCGGTCACTCCCGGTGGCGGTGGCCCGCCCGATGGCAGCACCCCCAAGACTAAGGTCTTGGCAGGAGGTGATGACGTGGACATGAACCAGGAGAACGGCACGCACTAGAAGCGCGTCGTTATCTCTAATACCCTCATGCCTTTTTTGTGCTTCTATGGCCCCTCCTACCATATCCTTCTTTGAAGGCCTGTATTGAGCGCACGTGTTGACGCCGATACGCTGCAAGGGCGGGCCTCGCGACGACCTGATTTTACGGCGATAACGGCGTCTGGAGTTGAGATCGGATACGGGCTCAGCCCTGCAAGAACCACCTCTGGGATCTTCTCGAACGAGATTATGTTCGTCCATTGATAGCAAGATTGAAACGCAGAAAAAAGAAAAAGAAAAAAGAGGGTTCTCCCTTTTGTTGCTAAAGACATGGATCGTGGCGTGCTTGTGGAGAAACCTACATCTTCTCGCCTTGGATCGTGGCAACTATCTTGCGCGAGTGCTTGTGGGCTCTGTCGTGGTGTTCGGGAGAAGGAAAGCATATGTTTCGTCAGAAAGACTTGCCCCGAAACGGCGAATGGCATGCATGCATCTGAAACTCACCTAAACTCGAGATACCAAATTCCCTGCCAGGTTCCCGTGGCCAGCTTGCCGTTGGAGATGGGGATCGAGACGGAGGCGCCAATCAGTGCCGATTTTATGTGAGCCTTGAAAGGATGACCGGGCAGGCGAACGCGGTCAGCACCGGCGATATGTACGATTAAGATCGAAACAAGCCCGGGGCGGTGGGGCGGGTCATCCGGGCGAGAACGGATGAGGAAACAGGTCCATGAGCTGGAGGGCTCGAAACTCACCGGCATATCGTCTGGGCCCTCGGCACTGTGCAGGTATAGCTCCTCGCCGTTGGGGCCGGCGTCTGGGGCTATGCGGTCGAGGGCGTTGCTCATGTCCTTGCGCACATCCTCGTCCCAGTTCTCGTTCAGGCTCAGCGCGCAGCTCGTGTGCTGGATGAAGAGGTGGAGCAGTCCGACTTTGTAGTTCTTGATCTCGGGCAGCTCCTTGGTGACCGTGTCGGTGATGAGGTACGAGCCGCGAGCCCTGGCCGGGAGCGTGAATTGCGTCTGGAACCAGCTCATCCTCGCCGAGGGTGAGGATGCGTAGCGGTGGCGGGAGGATGCAGAGGTGGATGATGACGAGCCCCTTGATGATGATGCGAAGCTCAAGCGGGCCGGGTCTGCGGTGATTACTGCCAGGGGGAGGGACCAGAACAGGTAGTGGAACACCCCCGGGAAGAAGGCGACGAACAGGAACAGAACGAGTAACAATGAGGATGCATGCGACGCGCGAACTGCGGACGGCATCAATGTGGGCGAGTTTCTACGATGGCAACGATGTTTTTTTTATATGCTTCAAAGCATCTTGCATGCTCGGCGGAGGGTCTGTTATGCAGGCGGGTGGGCAACCCTGGGGACATCATTCGGCCATCAAGCTTAACCCCGCCTCGATGATGTGCGCAATCCAAGCTTTGTGTGGGGCCAGTGTCTGCCCGGTGCAAAAGGCTCCCGCATGGAGGGAATCCTAAATGCGGCTTCACAAATACCTGGTCCACGATTGGCCATGCTCACCACGATGTCCACCCTATGTCGGCGTGGTAAAATCGCGGAGGCATCTTGCCAAGCACTGCAAGTCTTTCCATCCCCTGGGCAAGGATATAAATCCATCCGTTAGCGGACGTTCCGCTAAGCTTCCATCAGGCTCCATCTGGGATTAATAATGCACCACACCGCAACATGGCGCAGACACCCGCGGCATCTTCGTGCGTTCGCTTCCGTCTGATTCAAGGCCTGCATTCCTAATGAAATCCAACACTGTGGCGCGCGAGCCCAAGAATGGATCAGCGGCCAGGGTGGGAAAGAGCTCCGACTTCCGCTGCATGCGTGGGTGGGTCATCGGCTGGTCGGCGTTTTAGCTGGCGGGCCGCTGTTGTAATCCAATGGGCTGGTCTTTCTGGATGCTTCCCAGGCAGCCACCCACTCAAATAGTTCCATTGCCGACGACCGCCTTTCTTAGCACTGTTTATTGTCCCTCGGCGTGCCTGGTGACGCTCTGTGCAGACTTCCATCTCCCTCCTTTTTCTTGGGGTTTTTTGTTGTATATACCAAATTCCGCTGTCGACGCGCCTCGAAGCTCAAGAAAGCTGGTTGCACCGTCAACAACCCACAATCACCATCCTCCTCCGACGCGCCGCCCTAGCTTCCTCCGTCCATGTCAGCGTAAATCGGACCTGTCGGTTGCCACCGCGACGACGGCGCGATGAGGTTCGAGGAGGACCTCACCCAGAAGGTGATTGCCCAAACGGGCTCCTTCACCGGCTATCGGCCTCTGCTGGATCTTGGCCACGGTTATCTCACCGCCAGCGCAGAGCGCGAACATCCCCTTTGCGGGAATGCCGAGGGATGGGGTCCGCTGAGCCCCTTCAGATATGACCTCACCCCTTGCTTCATCGATGTCTGGGTCGCCTCGGTCGCCGTCTTCGGGCTCGTTTTTGGTCCGCTAGCTATCTGGTGGCTGGTGGCTCGGAAAACACAGCATCCGGTCCCCAAGGATGCGCAGTTCTGGATCAAGCAGGTATGCAAGTTATCTACACTTTTCTGAAATCTATGTCAACTGCCGGATGCGCAGGATGGCTACCGAGGTGCCTCCTCTTGGCGCCAATTATGATGGTGCTAACGGCATTGTCCTGTCCGCTCGTATAGACCGTATTCGCTCTCGTAATCGCCGATTTCGTCGCCCAGCTCGTCTTCCAGTTCTTGAGCTACGGCGCCAATATCGCGTTTGGCGATTTTCGCGTCTGGACAACAACGCTCACCATACTGTCTCTTTTCGTTGTATTCACTATCCAATGGCTCGAGCACGACCGTCTCCGAAACGCGAACGGCGTCGTGTTGCTCTACTGGCTTTTCCTCCTCATCGCCCTTGCCGTCAAGCTCCGCTCCCTGATATCGCAGCAGATTTACGCCTCGGACCTGCCATTCTTCGTCGTGTACACCGTCGGCTTCGGCCTCGCTGCGGCCGACTTCCTGGTAGAGTGGCTCTGGCCCAGGAGGCAGAGCGCATACGAGGCCCTTGTCGACGAGGACGAGTCCCCGGCCGAGTACGCCACTGTCTTCTCCCAGCTCACCTTCTCGTGGATGACCCCCATGATGAAGTATGGCTATAAGCAATTCATCACCGAGGAGGATCTTTGGGGCTTGGTCAAGGCGGACAAGTCGAGCACGACGGGTGAAGCCTTCGACAAGGCTTGGCAATACCAGCTGAAGCGCAAGGACGGCCCTTCGCTGTGGCTCGCCCTGTTCCGTGCGTATGGCGGGCCTTACATGGTTGCTACCCTCTTCAAGATCGGAAACGACATTTCGTCCTTCACGCAGCCCCAGTTGCTGCGCTTCCTTATTGCCTTCGTCGCCTCGTACGGAGCCGAACCCGGACACGCTGGGGAACCCCAGCCTGTGATCCAGGGCGCTGCTATCGCGCTGGCAATGTTTGCAGTCGCCACGTTCCAGACGGCCATGATTCACCAGTACTTCCAACTTGCGTTCGTCACCGGCATGCGAATCAAGGGTGGTCTGACTTCGGCCATCTACCGCAAGTCTCTACGACTGTCCAACGAAGGCCGCGCCACTAAGACGACCGGTGATATTGTCAACTACATGGCTGTCGACGCGCAGCGGTTGCAGGATCTTACCCAGTTCGGACAGCAGGTCTGGTCTGCCCCGTTCCAGATCATCATCTGCATGGTTTCCCTGTACCAGCTCGTCGGATGGTCCATGATTGCTGGCATTGCCGTCATGATCATCATGGTCCCAATCAACGGGGTCGTTGCTCGCTTCATGAGGAACCTCCAGAAGACGCAGATGAAGAACAAGGATGCTCGGAGTCGGCTGATTGCCGAGATCATCAACAACATGAAGAGCATCAAGCTGTACGCCTGGGGTGCTGCTTTCATGAACAAGCTTAACTACGTCCGTAACGATCTCGAGCTCAAGAACCTGAGAAGGATCGGCGCCGCACAGGCCTTTGCCAACTTCACGTGGAACACCTCGCCGTTCCTGGTCTCCTGCCTGACCTTTACGGTTTTCGTCTTGACCAATGACAAGCCGCTAACAACCGAAATCGTGTTCCCGGCATTGGCGCTCTTCAACCTGCTGTCGTTCCCCCTGGCAATGCTCCCCATGGTTATCACTTCGATCGTCGAGGGCACTGTCGCGGTCAAGCGCCTGAGTGCTTTCCTTACCGCGGAGGAGATCCAGCCCGACGCGACCGAGTTTCTTCCCGCAGTTGAGGAGATGGGAGAGGACACCGTCGTCATCCGAGATGGCACATTTTCTTGGAACCGCCACGAGGACAAGAACTGTCTCAAGGACATCAACTTCCGGGCATGCAAGGGCGAGCTGTCGTGTGTCATCGGCAGGGTAGGCGCTGGCAAGTCGTCTTTCCTGCAGAGCATTCTTGGTGATATCTGGAAGGTCAAGGGCCACGTGGAGCTTCATGGGTCGGTGGCCTATGTCGCGCAGCAACCTTGGATCATGAACGCTACGGTGAGGGAGAACATCATATTCGGATACCGATACGACTCCAACTTCTACGAAAAGACCGTGAAGGCCTGTGCCCTACTGGATGACTTTGCTCAGCTGCCGGATGGCGACGAGACCGTCGTTGGCGAACGGGGTATCTCTCTGAGCGGCGGACAAAAGGCGAGGGTTGCGCTGGCCAGGGCTGTCTACGCCAGGGCTGACGTGTACCTGCTCGACGACTGCCTGTCCGCGGTGGACTCTCATGTCGGCCGGCACATCATCGACAACGTGCTTGGAAAGGAGGGTCTTCTCAAATCCAAGACGCGAATTCTGGCGACGAACTCCATTCCGGTGCTCTCCGAATCAGACTACATCACCATGCTGAAGGATGGTGAGGTTGTTGAGAACGGCACCTATGGTCAGCTGATGGCGATGAAAGGACTGGTCGCAGACCTAATTAAGTCGATTGGAAAGAGCGGCCTGTCGTCTCCAGCTGCCTCAGGCTCGGCCAACGGCTCTGACAGCGAGACCTCGACGGTCATCAATGCTACCGGGACTAACAAGACCAACGAGGAGCTGGACGAGCTGGAGGAGGCCCAAGAGAGAGTGCCTACACTCGAAGCGATCAAGCCCTCGGGATCCTCTGCTCCCAAGCCGCGGGCTGGCAGCATGGCCACTCTGAGGCGCCCAAGTACCGCAAGCTTCAGGGGAGGCCGAGGCAAACTGTCAGATGAAGAGCTCAACGGCACCAAGACCAGGCAGACCAAGGAACACTCCGAGCAGGGCAAGGTCAAGTGGGATGTCTATTTCGAGTACGCCAAAACCGCCAATCTGGCTGCTGTGTGTGTCTACCTTGTGGCTCTCATCGCAGCTCAGTCTGCGAGCATCGGCGGCAACGTCTGGCTCAAAGAGTGGTCCGAAGCAAACATGAAATCGGGCGAGAATGTGAACGTTGGGAGATTCATCGGCATATACTTTGCCTTCGGTTTTGGCTCTTCGCTCCTGGCACTCATCCAGACCCTGATCCAATGGATCTTCTGCTCCATCGAGGTATGTCAAGATAATCACAGCTATATCGTGGTCGTTCGTCCCATGCGAGAGCAGGTTAGAAGAAGATCCGGCTTGGCTGACTGGTGGTATAATTCGTTGTAGGCTTCGAGGAAGCTGCACGAGAGGATGGCGACGGCCATCTTCCGGTCGCCAATGTCGTTTTTCGATGTTACCCCGGCGGGCAGGATCCTCAACAGATTCTCAAGGTAAGTTTCTCATTGTTGAGTGGATATCTGACTATGGTGGACGCCATCCCTCTCCCTCCTGCTCGTCAGCCACCAGCCATATCCAATGTGCCCTCTGGGCTTTACTGACGAGAGATTCCGCCGTTCCAGCGACATCTATCGAGTCGACGAGGTGCTTGCCAGAACTTTCAACATGCTCTTTGTGAATCTGGCCAAGTCGGGCTTCACTCTAGTGGTCATCTCGATCTCGGTTCCGCCCTTTATTGCCCTCATAATTCCGCTGGCTCTGATGTATTACGGGATCCAGAGGTACTATCTGAGGACGTCACGCGAACTGAAGCGGCTTGATAGCATCAGCCGGAGTCCCATCTACGCCCATTTCCAAGAGTCCCTTGGCGGCATCGCAACGATCCGTGCATACCGGCACCAGCCGAGATTTGAGCTGGAGAGCCAGTGGCGCGTCGATGCAAACCTGCGGGCTTACTTCCCTTCGATCAGTGCGAACCGGTGGCTTGCCGTTCGTCTGGAGTTCATAGGCGCTCTCGTCATCTTCGCGGCCGCCGGGTTTACCGTCTTTCTGCACGCCATCGACAGCCCCATCAAGCCCTCCCCGGGCTGGGTTGGCCTGGCAATGTCGTATGGACTGCAGATCACAACGTCGCTCAACTGGATCGTCCGCCAGTCGGTCGAGGTGGAGACGAACATCGTGTCGGTAGAGCGGGTGCTCGAGTACGCACGGCTTCCCAGCGAGGCGCCCGAGATTGTGCGGCGCAACAGGCCACCCGTCAGCTGGCCGGCCAAGGGCGCGGTCGAGTTTAAGAACTACAGCACACGCTACCGGGAAGGGCTGGACCTGGTTCTCAAGAACATCACGCTCGACATCAAATCTCACGAGAAGATTGGAGTGGTGGGTCGGACTGGCGCCGGCAAGTCGTCGCTCACGCTGGCGCTCTTCCGAATCATCGAAGCCGCCAGCGGCAACATCGCTATCGACGACGTGAACACGTCCGACATCGGCCTTCTCGATCTTCGCCGGCGGCTGGCCATCATCCCCCAGGATGCGGCTCTGTTTGAGGGCACCATCCGTGACAACCTTGACCCCGGACATGTCCACGACGATACGGAGCTCTGGAGCGTGCTCGGTAAGTTGCGTCTCTAGTCTGTCCGACGATGTGCAGCCGTGGCCCTTGGTGTGATTTACCTGCCGGTGGTCTGTCACACTGCCGGACGCCACACCCTCTTCGTTTCCGCTCCCCACCCCTGTGCGCCCCCCTTTGTACTCCGATACACACGCCCCGCCCCTCTTTGGGTTGTCCTTCACCCGTGGCATCCCTCCGAACACGGGCGATGCGAGCGAGGATTGGTTGCGCTGGGCTGCTTACTTGAAGCCACTAATGCACTACATATTATTTTGTGTGTTATCATGCAAGCTCACCCGACTAACCTGGCCGTTCCGCTGCAGAACACGCACGACTGAGGGATCACGTTGCCAGCATGGACGGCGGGCTGGAGGCTAAGATCAACGAAGGAGGTGAGTTTATCGTGCGCGGAGCTTTTACTACGCCGTTCTTTGCTTCCTCTTTTCCCCTCATCCGGCTTCGCACACCGTTGCGGTTTCCATCGGCTCTAGCATCACGCCCGGCGGTGACACCGCTGGGCGTGCGTCCACCACTCTGACTGCGTTTTTGTGCCTTTGCCCCATCATGACATTGCACAGCTTCTTGCTGTTCCGGAGACTTCAACATCCGACTGCAAGCCCCGCACACGTTGCGGCTGCAGATACGACGCGCAGGCTCGGGGATCACGGCGCTCGTCGTGCCAGCTGAGGTGTCAACTTCCGACTGCAACTCATCTGCCGTAAACAGATTTGCCTGCATGATCTCCCACGCAGTGTGCGTTACCAGTGTTGTCGTACACGTGCTACCGTTGTGACGCGCCGGAACGGGGTCGCGTCACCGAGACCGTGCCTCGTTCATGCCCGCCTCCTCAGCCACGTCGAGCCTTCGGACCACGCGTGCACAGCTGGGAGTCGTTGCGGCGCCGGAACACAGTCACAACACCCTCATCTGCTCCCTCTTTGCCCCTCTACTCCTGTTCCCTCGCCCGCTTGCGAGGCTACCTATCCTCGGGCGTGTCCACAACATGCCCCTTGTCAGCAAGTGGTGTTGCGTGGCAGCTGCCGTGCTCCATGGCACGTTTGTATCACAAGGTGCGGGCAGTGCCAAACAGAGACTAACCATGCTGTGCAACGACCGATAGGCTCAAATCTTTCCCAGGGGCAGCGGCAGCTCGTGTCACTGGCGCGCGCGATGCTCACGCCGTCCAACATCCTGGTCTTGGACGAGGCGACGGCGGCGGTAGATGTGCAGACGGACGCGCTGCTGCAGCAGACCCTGCGGTCGTCGCTATTTGCGCACAAGACCATCATCACCGTGGCGCACCGCATCAACACGATTCTCGACAGTGATCGGGTTGTGGTGCTGGACAAGGGCGAGGTGATCGAGTTTGGTCCGCCGCAGGAGCTGCTCGCGAAGAAGGGTCTCTTTCACTCGCTGGTCAAGCAGGCTGGCCTGACCGAATGATTACAGCACGACATTTATTTATTACGCTGGCATGTTGTTGCCTACCACTTACCTATCTACCTACCCAGGTACCTACCTAGGCACCCGCCTGTGCTCGACAAAGCATCTCCTCTATGTCCAGGACGACCTGGAAATTCACTGGGAGGTGAGGAGTTGGACAATCCGTTATACGCACAAGCCGGGGCAGAATCAGATTGGCAAAATACGAATTGAATATGAGACTCCTGGACACAGACGGGGATAATCCGCAGACCGAGGACAAATGTGACAGATCAGCCAAAGATGGCCCAGGGCCGCGCGAGCAACACCTGATATGCCCATGCTGCCGTGCCATTACGATGCTGTTTTGCGCACAATCCGATGCTCCGTTGCCAGCTCAAGCGAGGGTGAGGTGGCAAAGGGCCCAAGACAAGGCCAAGGTTTTGGCAGTGGTCCGCCCGTTCTGCCCAGCTTCTCTGTCGGGGAACAACCCCTGGCGGGGCTACCCACCTCCCCGTCTCGTCGGCAACAACCATCTGCCAACCGACCTCTTTGTTTTTTTCTCCGCCACCTCCATTCTTTTCTTCTTTCTCTAACAATGTGCGTGTGGGGACCCGTCGATTTCCTCTTTTCCGTACGGTGTTCGCGAACGCACGCACGGGTCAGGGGTGGCCGGAGGAGAAGGCCAAAGGGGTCTAGGCAAGTTTGCTATGACGCCGCATCATACATGACAAAGACGAAGATTCTCATCTGCGCGTCGGAGATACGATGCATGGGGGTTGAAATCAAGGCGGTGGGGATTTTTTTTTTTTTTTCCTGTTTATTTTTTTGCGAGCGCGCTAAGACCGGACATGCAGAAAAAAGAGAAAGAGGCAAAAGGACGCGAGATGGGGGACAAAGCGAGGAAAGCGAGGAGACGTTCCCCGAGAGGCAGTCGACGGGAGGTGCAGCCAGACTAAATTAGATACATGACGGTGCATGGCATGGCATCTGCTGGGGGGTCGTGGCCGTCATCCGCCACCCACTCGTTTCGTCGCGGAGTCGCGGAATCAGGGACGCTAGAAGCCACACAGCTGCAGATGGCGGAAAAAGGGGAGATGCTGTGTGGATAGAGACGAGGGAGGCTTGAGCCAACCAGCCCGGCAGCCGGGCACTCCGGGGCAGCCAGCTGATTTATGGTGGTGGTGGTGTGCAGCAAAAGCTGCATCGCATCGCTGGAAATGTAATCTGTCATTTTCGGCGACACTCACGACTACAGATACGCACCTCACTTTTCTTTCCGCCACAGAACCTCGTCCGCCCAGGTTATCTCTCGCCAGGTTGACAACAGAGGTGTTGGGTAGCACAAAGCGGATGCCCAACATCGGTACATATTACAGCAGATGCGGATTGATACCAAGATACCAAGATAATCGAAGCCGGTGAGCTTACATACCCTCCTCCTTTGACAGGTGGCATGTGGGGGAAAGCCGAGGGGACAAAACATTTATGGTGAGACGGCGCAGGAGGGTGGAAATAAGTGGGTGGGATAACAGGAGGGGCGATCGCCGTCTCGTCCCCAGGGGCGACAGCATCACAACAAAAGGACCATTTTCAAAAAATTCAAAAGCACAGCAAAAGAGGAGTAAAAAATGGCAGGCTAAGGCAGGATCGGAAAGACCTCGACCGACCCACCCGCGGTCACATGGTCATCGTGACCGCCACGCGCAAATGAAAGAAAAGCAAAAAGAAGAAAAAAGAAAGAAAAGAAACACCACCAGCTCGGCATGTCCGCCTCGTGGCGATCCGAGGAGGAAGTTCGTTGTTGACCGACCGACAATTAGCCGACAAGATGCTGTATCATGTTTTTGCTGTATCGATATCCGATCCATGTGTTCATGGACTTGCTTGTTCTCGAACCCTGGCTTGGCTGGTTCGCAGTCGCCCATGTATGTAGTATCCCGGGATGGAGGGCGCGTCGGGATACAACCTGGTTTGTGCTTGTTTGTTGCTCGCGTTTCTCTTGGGTTCTCCTTTTTTTTTTTTCTGCTACTCCTTTTCATTGAGAAATTTCGACCATTTTGGTGCCTTTATTCGGGCATTCGACCGAAGGTGATCAAAATTGAACCCCGCCAAGAGAAGGCCGTGGGTGGAGAACCGTCCGGGGACAGCACACGCCATGGATTCTTACACTTTGACACCACCAAACATTCGGCAAGAGGTAGCGAGGAAAACCACCACGACAATCCTAGGTGACGGGGGGCACACGCCCCCAGCCTCGCCCGTGGCAAATAAAGAACCCATGCCCAGGGGAGGGCTTGTCTGTCGGCCGGCACGGCAAAGGGGAGTCCGCAGCGGCTCCAGGCCATGTGAAATCCAGCCATGGGTTGGAGCAGGCGCCCCGTCCGAACGAACATCGAATCGCATCAATTGCCCGACCATATTTGGCTTCGTTTCTACGGACGGTGAACCCCATCTCATCTCTATTTTTATTTTTATCTTTTCTATTAGTAACTTCTTTTTTTTATTCTTTTCTTTTTCTTTTTTTCTTTTTTTTTTCTTTTTGTTTTCGCTTGTTAAAACTCCCTCCAGCAAATCAAACTCGATTCTCCGCACATGGACTGACCAACCATGGCGAGCGGAGCGTCTTCCGTCGCAAAGAGCGGGTCACACTGCAAAAGTGTCAACCAGCCAGGGAGGGACAACGAGCGAGTGGGCGCAGTCACCCACCACCACCGCCGCCGCCGCCGACGGCTGGGATAGGTGACTGACTGATCGCAGCCTACAGCACGGATGGGATGGGGCAAGGTTCCAGGCTCAAGCGAGTTTGACTACCAGGCCTAGAGGATAGACACTGTGCAAGGCGGGGACCGCGTCGGGTAGGCCCAGAGTCGTATTCCCCATCACGGCGTAGCAGCAACCAAGGAAGCGAAGAGCAAAACAGAAAAAGGGGCCGGAGTAGAGGAGGAGAACAGAAAAAAAAGCAAAGAAAAAAAAAAGGTCACACGTGCTCGGCTCGCGTCATATTGTGCCATCGGCCATTGCGGTTCTCTCCCTTTTCGGCGAGCCCTGGGGTTCGTCGGTTACAGTAGGTACCCTACCACCTATCGTATGCGCCGTCTCACGTCTATGGATGGGAGACACGTGGATGATATATTTGACTTTCCATTACGCACCACGTATTTCCGCTCCCCCGTGTAATGTCGGCCTTATCTCATGCTCCTGTCGTGATGGGGCTTGCAAGGAGCGACAGAAAAAGAAAAAGAAAGAAAGAAAAAAAAGCAAGGAGAAGCTTGCTTTGCTTCTGATATCTGGGGCGAAGCGGGGATCTCGGGGCTTTGCCGCCGATCCCTTGGACATGTTGCAGTCCTCCGGGGGATTCGCGGTAATAGAAAGTCGCAGCCGAAGAAGCCCCATCCACCCATCTGCCCATGTCGAGCAGAAGCCGAAAACAAGGCGCAGATGATGGGTGCCATGACGCTTTGTTTTGGCCGAGTGGGGTCTCCGAGGAGATTTCTCGTCAGCTCCAACAAGACAAGGCGTCTCTCGGAAGGGAGATGCGATGATCTCGCACCACTCGTCCCCCGCAAGTTCTCTTCCACCCTAGAGAAGGGCTAGATAAGTAAGGTTATTTCGAAACACGCACGCCCGCTCGTTAATAGGCCATTGTGCCGGGGAGGAGGGGGCCAGAACCCTGGGCCGTAGAATCCCCAGCATTGGTTGGTCGTCCTCTCTTGCTTGCGCGACCGTCCAAGCAGCTGCGGGACTAGTGGAGGAGTCGGTCGGTGCAGAAGCGGCTAGAAAACAGATTCTTCAGCGGCGTCGGTGAGCCGAGATGACAACCCCAAACCCGGCCGGGCCCCCTGGCTTGACCAGGGCTGGCCGAGAGAGCTGGAAAATCAAGGGGCCAGCACGTTAGTGCTCAGGACGTCAACTTGGCCGCATCTGGGAACGCCCAAGTTCCCAGCGAGCTCCGCGGGCTCCTCTAGCGGCGGAACATATCGCCCGCCGCCATATCTGTTGAGCCCATCTCCACCATGCACAGGACCGACGGTGGCGGGCTGAGGCCGGGCAAAAGGACGCTGCAGATCGGCCACTCGGTGGCCGAATAATTTCTGGCCGTGATGACATCCGAAATGCAGGGGTTGGGTTGGGCTGGCGAGAGAAACACGACACCGAGGCGCCCCCAGTCCAGTGCAATGGTGGTGCATGTGTTGCCCTGGGCATGGGGGCTATAGTTGACGCGTGATACTATAAGTCGGCAAAAAAAGGACTGCAACATGCGAGGGAGATTTGATTTTCCAGGGGTTAGGCAACCAACAAACATCGACATGCCTGCCTGCCTGCCTGGCCCTCACCGTTCCTGGGAGGTCAGGGCGGATTGTGCGTATGGGTGGCCTGCTCACCTTGATGAGGCGTGGCTTGGCAGGCTCTCGGCCCCGACAGCGACCGGTGTACCAGGGAGGTACCTACGTAAGTGCCTGGTAGTGCTTCTCAGGCCGAAGAAAAAAAAAAAAAAGGAAAGGCTTCTGCCGATCGCAAGCCGCGGCTGTGGTTTAGGAATGCAGCCGCTCGACGCCTCACCGGCATATGGCCCCAGGCAGCTAGCCACAAAGAGGGGATTGAATGACGATGACTGGAGATATTGGCCCCAGGAAAGTGGGCGAGGAAATTTTGGATCGGTCACTCGATTTCCTCATTTTCCTGCAGGTGACAAAGACATGCTTAAGAGGATGGAACAACAAGGGAAGAGAATAGGACAGGCAGAATAGCCTTTGGTCATAATTGTCGGGGATAAGAATCGAACGAGATCCTCAAACCCGGAGCAAGTCCTCACCGGCTGCGCCATCGCACACAGCTGAAGCATGGGGCCAGCACGGGTGGAGTCCGGTCCTCTCCAAGGCGGAAGCCTCCAAGTTCAGCTGCCTCTCCACATTTCCGTGGACCTGCAGATGAAGGGAAGACAAATGTACTCGCCCGCCTGCTTGCATGTTTTTTCTTTAAGAGTTAAGAGGCGTAGAGCGGAGCTGTCGTGGTCGACACACAGACTGGTGAACTGGGACGGCTCGTAACGGGCCGCAATGTTAGTCCGACTGTTCGCAGGTGTAGCGTTCAGACGGGCGAAAGAGGGTGACAACCTAGGTAGGGAAAAAAAGAAAATGAAAAAAGAAAAAAAAAAAAAAGGCACAGTGGGCGCTAGGCCATAGCGTTTGCCCCGCTATTAGAAGATGGCCGGCCGGTGGAGCCGAGAGCTGGACGGGGCAGGCACGGACGGGCGGTCAAAAAAAAAAAAAAAAAAAGAAAAAAAAAAGAGGGACGCAAAAGAGGAGAAAAAGCAACGGCGAAAGATGCAGGTTGCATAGAACACGGCATATGAAATTGGGGCTTTTGGAAGGGCGCTGCCCAAGCCAAGCCAAGGGTTGTGTCGATCCAGGGGAAGGTGTCAGTCTGCAGGAAATTGGGCGTTGCGTGAATGAGGCTGACGTGCTCGTCTTTGGTCTGCTCTCGCTCCTGGTGGATGTTGAGTGGACGTTGAGTCTAGGTGTCTGTGCAACAATACTCTCTTTTTTTTTATTCCTTTTTTTTTTTTTTCTCACCGGGCATTTACTTGGCGGTGACTGCCGTCTCGCTCGTGTAACGTCAAATTTTTGATGGTGGCGGCCAGCCTTGGGAGATCGATCCTGTGCTGCTGACCGGAAGCGAACGGTGGCGCAAGAAAAGAAAAGAAAAGAAAAATTCCATTGGTGATGGACTGACTGCTCTTGCTCGCCTTGCGGGCAGGCCTTGGTTGCCCCCACACCTACCTATGCAGAGGGTGCCACCGTCGCAGCTGCGTCCAGACCTGTGCCTATCTACCCGGTCGCATGGCAAATTCCGGCGGCTGCAACCAAACCTGTCGTTTCGGCAATTTTGACAGGCTCTTCTCGCGAAAAGGGGGGCAGAGGTTGGTGGAGGTGAGAGCGAAGCCGGGCGTCAGGGAGGAGGATGGAGACGGCAAACGTCCATCCTCCGTGACGTTGCGGATTGCCAAGACCGTTGAGGGAAATGGTCTGGTGTCCGCCCGCATTCCCCATACAGGGGATCCCGGGGCTGTCAAGCGCGGGAATAGGAGGAGATAAAATAATTAGTTTTTGGGAAGGAACAAACGCGCTAATCAGGAAAGATCAACCCCCCACCGGTCCCTGGCTTGCACCAAACTTGGGTCTCCAAACACGGTGACGCCACCTGTACCTGTGCCGAAAGCGGACCGCAGAGGAGCTTTGACCTGCCAAAACGCTTGGATGCAGCCCAGAAATGACTGCTGGGCAAAAGATGGGACGGACGGGGTGGAGGGGAGGGTGCCTGGTGGTTGAGTGGGCTGGACCGTGGACCACGGTGAAGGAAGGCCGAGGAGAAGGATCGACAGCGCAGCCATCCATTCCCAATTTCCAATCAATTGCCTGCGCAACCAACCCGCCAACGCCAACGCCAGGGCCGAGTAAAACGGGCGCCGGCAGATCATAACTCACTGACATCTGCTGGCCAAGTGTGTTCAAAATAGACCCACGCAGAAACTCTAAATGCTGGTCCGGCGCAGACACATCGCAGCTAGAGCTTAAAGCACATGCCGCCAAACATTGCATACCCAGCTGATGTTGCTGGCTTCTTCTCTCTTGAGAGCTCACCTGCGCGCGGTGGAGTCTAGCGATTTCGGGTCGGGATGGGTGAGTGGGCTGGGACCACTCTCGGTCGGCCCTGGTCCGCCTGAAGGAAAGGCCAGAAAAGAACCAAATCAGCGGGCTGTTGAGCCTCTCTCTCTCGGCCCGACGGCGTCAAAGTAGAGGTTGCGCGCCCGCCGGTCCTGCCTAGCCACAGGAGCTCTTGTGGCTGGCATCGTATTTGTATACATCGTATTTATATACGTCGGAGATCTCGGCAAGGTCGCCATGTGGACGGTGGGATGTGCGACGAGATTCGCGAACAGGGCGCAGCCAGCCAGCCAGCCAAGGCCTCTACGGCCTCGCGTTTTGGCCCTCTGCCCACGAATTGTCGACCTGTTTTGGCGCTGGCGCGAGCGTCGGGTTTCGGCCCATCTCGTTAACCGTGCTTCGCCTTGTTCCAGCCACTCGGCTGGCCGCGCCTCACCGACGTTTCTCTTTGCTCTTGGCTGATCCGGGCGGCGGGCCTCGGAAGTGGTGCGCAACAGGGTTACGCGCTGCCTGTTGCGACGGGGGAGGAAAAAAAAGGACAAGCGTCTTGGTAACCCCGTCGGGATCCATATTGGACCTCCACACTGGAGCACACAAGGTACCACGGCGGCGTTGCCAGGACCAGCCCAGCGCATTGGTTCCGCCTGGGATTGCGCTGCTGTGGGTTGGGTTTGCTCGAACCCTCTCTGGAAGTCAATCCTGTCTTTTTTTTTTTCTTCTGTCGTCACTTTTGTCACTTTACCCCTGAGGCTGTCCGAGCACGTTCCCCAGACGCCCGCCCACATATTACCCTCCACCGCACCGCAGAGGGCGTTCGGGAGAAAAAGAAAGGACCAAGACGCCAGAAACGGACCAACAGAACCGTGCATGACATGACGCAAGCCGGAATCTGATGTTCATCAGCAAGATGTGTGGGAGACGGGCGGAGACAAACCACGATTGAGATACCTACCACCTACCCACCTACGTAGGTAACCGCTTTCCGCCATGTTCCCACCACTCACAGCCAGCAGCACCAGCAACCGGAGGTTAGCCGCGTAGGGTAAAGCGGCCGGAGCCACCAAGGCGAAGAGAGAGAGAGAGAGAAAAAAAAACGCAAAGCGAAAAGAATGTGGGCGCAGCGACAAACACTTTGACCTGCAGCCAGGCAACTAACTGCTTTTGCGGAACGCGGGTCGACTGTCCGACCGTCACCTGCCCGAACTGCCCGCCACAAGCAGCGCCCTAGGCGCTGTTTGGCCGTGTGTTCCCGCTTGCACATATCAAACGGCAACGGGGAAGGGAGGCGCGCGCATGGTCCGGGCTTGGGCATTTGATGATCGATGATCTTGCCAGGTACCTCTACCTACCTGCCTAGGCAGGCGGACAAGAGAACGAAAATAACACCAACCTAATGGGCACTGATAGCCGCCAGGTGAGATGGATTGAATGGTGGATGTGACTTTCCCGCCTCGCGACCGTCTGAACCCGCCAACAACCTTGTCGCCCACCCAGTCTCGCTCACCTCCAACCCTGTGAAAGCATCCATGATGCCCGCTCCCTGTCGGGAGCAAGGGCAGGGGCCCGCCGGGCCGGCCACTGACACGACGCAATTATCGTGACTTCCCTTTTCTCCAATGCACCTACCTGGTGCGCACACAGCTGCGCACGCCCACCCGTCTTCCCTGCCAGGAAGGCACGTCCGGTCTTGGATGGACCGTGCTGGTCTCGCTGCCACTCGCTCAATGGCTGGCTGGCCGGCCGTCCTCCCGTCGTCTTAGGCCATGCTGCGGCAACCGTCGCCGAGGTTGGCGTCGGGGGCCTGAGTGTTCCCGCATCGACTGCGCTGCTCTGTTTGCGCGCCACACCAGGCACCGTGCCTACCTACGTAAGGTACCTAGGTATGTACACCTACTCGCAGCCGGTGTTTGCGCGCCACACCAGGCACCGTGCCTACCTACGTAAGGTACCTAGGTATGTACACCTACTCGCAGCCGGTGTTTGACCGCCGCGCCCGTCCTGCCGCTTGTCTCTGGGCGGTCGGTCGGCTGGGGTTGCATCGCCGTTGCATCGCTCGTCGGCCACACTCTTTTGCCGCCTCTGAGCCAGCCCACCCGACGCAGACGCACCACCACACCAAGCAAGCACTTGCCCTTGCGCCTCCTCAGGGGAGAGGCAAGCGAGGATGACGCCAGGAGACGCTGCCGTGGCATGGTGCCCTTCTCAAAACTGGGGGAGTTTGCGTGCCCTGCCTATCGCAGTCCTGCTACGCGGCGCATCTAGCGTCGGGGAATGGACGACCAAGCCCAGGAAAAAAAAAGGAAAGAAAAGAAAAAAAGAAGAAAAAAAAAAATCAAAAAAATCCGTGAGTGGATGTGCGGCCGCCCGCATGGCGCGCATCGCAGAACCATGCCGGGTCCCCTGCCAACAGCTCATTTGGCCCGTCCGCCCTCCTCAGGGCCCCTCCCGACCTTGCGCGATTGGCTTGTGGCGCCTTTCGTTTCCCCTCGACACCCGTCTCCTTTCTTCCCGAGGTGGCTGGCTGCATCCCATCCCTGTCGCTTGCTGCGCTGCACCAGAGAGAAACAGGACCAGCGTCGCCCAGTTAGAGAGAGTGAGCAGAGGAAACAAATAGTGCCCACAGGACGACGCACCCATCCGCATCATTATCGAAGCCAGGCGGCGGACCAGGGCGTCGTTTACGACTGGCTGACCCAAGAGGCCGAGGGTACCTGGCGCCTGCACCACCCCTGCCCGCCTCACCTCCGCCCTAGTCCCTGCTCATGCTACCCTTGTCATGCTCCGCTTGCTGCCAAAGACGGAGAGGGAGAGGGGGAGAAGAAAAAAAAGGAAAAAAAGGAAAAAGGCAGGGGAAAAAAAAGGGAAAAAGAGAAGCAAACCCCCGGTCGACCCACGAATCAAACAAGGGGACAGCGAGGTATGGCCCGCTTCTAGGGGCTGCTGGAGCGGTTGCGTGCCGGCACGTTGCTTGCTTGCTAAGTGCTTCTGCCGTGGCGGCGGCGGCGGGGGTGTTGCTGATGCGGACAGACCTCGGAGAGCGAGGCGCTGATGGGAGACAGGCAGGGCCTCCACCTCTGCGCTGTGGTGCGACTTCGGGTCATCCCCCTCGTCCCCCAATGATAGCGATGGAGGTGCGTGCTGCCCTTTCCCGATCCTGGCACAACACGCCCATCCTCTCCTCATCTCTCCGCTTTCTCTTGCCCGCTACGGCTTTGGCACGGACGGCTTCTGCTCCTCGTGCTGTCGTAGCCGAGCTGCGGAATTGCGGGTTTGCCTTGACGGAACGACGTGCAGCAGCAGGGCAGCAAAGCGCCAGCGCTGTCCCATCTCGCCGCCGCGCCCACAGCCAAGAAACCCCCAGTCGCCGTGCGGTGCAGTAGACGCCATTTCTCCCCCGGTCCTTGTGCAACACCACCACCTTCGCTCCATACCTGCTCCGCTCCTCCAAATACCGCCCTGTACTCTCACGTCCACGTCCGTATCTACTTCCTGCGTGCTTTGTGGATTGCTGTTGTCGCTTCTGCTGCTGCTACCGCCAGCACTAGCTCGGACCCATACCAAGACCCAGAGATTGCTGTTCCATGGCCCATCAAGCGGCCTGATTCCGAACGGGCAACGTCCGTCCTAGCTTGTCTGGCCCTGAGCTCCGTATACCGGTCCAAATTTGACTTCTTATCATCTGCTACCCGAGATACAGCTCTCGGACGATTCGAGGTGGGTACGCGAGACAAACCTGACCTGTCTGCTCCTCTCTCTGTCTCTCTCTCTCTCTCCCGCACCTCAACACCCTGCTCCACCACCATCTGGGCTTAGTTTGCTATACGCACACCTGACGATCTGCAGGCGCGGGTGGATGTGGTCGGCCTCGTCTTCCCAGCAGCCCCCGGCCACTAGCACGGCCCAGGTGCCCCCCAGTCGTATCTATTTTGCGAGCCGGCGCCGACCACTGTCGGCCAGGGATACCCGCAAACACACACGCACGCACACACACGCACGCACACACACGCACACCCAAACCCACGCACCCACCCACGCGCACACAAACACCAAGCAGCAGCCAGCAGCAAGCAATCCCCCGGCGGAAACATCCACCAGAATGGGTGGTGTGCGCTGTTCCACCCGACTTTCGATTCTTTGGGGACTATTAGTACCCACCTGGCTGAGAAGGGGGGGGGTTCCGAACGGGATCCGTCCAATGCTCGCTCCCGCGCCCCTAGTCCAGGTACCTCGATGGTATCTTTTCTGGGGCCTTGTGGGCATATAGCACGTACTCCCTGGTGTTAACTCCCGGCCCCATTACCTCTGCGCTACCTGCCTCGGGCCCTGCCTCTCTAGCACACTGCCTCGAGCTTCGCTCGTCTCATGCAGCCTGCCTCGCCCTATCGGTATCTCCTCATCCCAACCCTGCCCTGTCGCCAACGACTGGTGTGCCTATTCCAACCTAGCCTACGCCTGGGACACCCAACGCCTGCAGTTCCCGGACGGCGACCTGGCTCGCCTCACCTGCCCGCTCGCATGCTTCTCCACCAACCGGCCTGTTTGCTTGAATCAACTTTTGCGCGCTCCCGTTGCGTTGACGCTACTAGGTGGATTTGACTTTCCTCCTCCTAGCTCGGCGACACTACTGGAGACAGGGGCCTGCCTCTTAGCTGTCCTGTCTAAGCAAACCCGCCCACATCACCCACCCTGGCTTCCCTCGTCCTCGCCTGCTCGCCTTGTTGCCTCGCCCTGTAGACGTCGTCTCGGGGTACCATAGCCCCGGGCCCCCGCCCCTCGGTACATCATAAGGATCTCGTCTGACTGGACACCACCCTCTCCCTCTGGCGTGCGTCCCTCCCCCACAGCTTGCCCTCCTGCCCATCTCTTGTATCGGTCGTTGACGTCTGCCCACCCTTCCTTGCACCGCGCCGCATCAACTAGCCAACCTGACGACACGGAACGAATTTCTCGACCGAGCGACGCTGCCGCCCCCCCAGGTCCGGGCTCCCTTGGTGGGCTGTCGACCGTCTGCCGCCGCTCCAGGCCTTCTCCCCGAGTCATCTAGCCGTCTACCCGTCTCTTCCCCTGCCGTTTTTGGTCTCAACCGCAAGAGAGGCCAAACGGATCCAGGCCCCACGGGAATTTTCCCGTCTTCGCCAACCAGCCTGCAACGCTGGCCTGCTCCTCCGGCTGCCCGCGCCTCGCCCATACCCACCGTATCAAGGGACTCATTAGGAGGAGGTTTTCGTAGCTTGCTCCGCCTTGTCGCCAACATTGCTGGAAGTCTGTGCTGTTAGCTCCGTCACTAGCTGCTTCCTCCCAGGGGACCGACACCCCCTCGTCAACCACCAGGCTCTATTTTTCCCCATCAAAAGGCAAACGACTGTAAACCCTCGGCTCGAACTTTGCCTTTACCTTCAGTAAATCCCATTCCCACCATTCCTGGGCATCGTAATCACACGCACTTGTTGTTGTCATAGCCCGCGGAAGGGCAACGCTTTGTCTCCTGCCATAGACCGAGGAAGGCAACTCTAGACCAACGATACCCACCAGGCGAGCCTGCGAGATCCTTGAACGACCAACCCCTCAGGACCCGGGCCCCGATGTCTCACGACCGCGCGAGCAAAAAGAACGAGGATGCCCACATGCTGCTAAACACTCACTCCACGCCCTGTTGAAACCCATCCGGTCTACCACCCAGCAGTGCCCGTCGAATTTCTTGTTCACGTCCTCACGTCGGGTGCACGGCTGCCAGCTTATCGAACACCTGAGTCCTCTGGCAAGACGGCTTTTATTAACTTCCTTTGTTCAGGGAACGCCTTCCCAGCCAGCTGATTCCGAGCCCCTTGCAAGCCCCTCTGCTCTGGAGGGTCGTGGGGGTTGAAGGTCTCGGGTGTGCTAGACCAAGGAAGCATTTTGTTTGATCGACTTTTTTTTTTCTGATTCTCTTCTTTCTTTTTCTATCCTTTTCCTCTTATTTTCCCCCTCCCCTGTATCCTGCGTCCTCCGCTTTGCTGCGTCTGCGTCTGCGTCCTGCGTCTTTGCCGCCATAACCTGCAGAGGGCAGCAGCGGCAGCAGCAGCAACAACAACACCGCGCAGCAGCTATATCCACCAGCAAATCACCAGTCCCATCCACGAGTGGAGGGTAGTAGAATTTTGGCCCGGACCACACTCCTTTTCCTCGGACGCATAGGATACCGCTCATTCGGCGAGTACTCGGTCGCTCGAACTGCGTTCGACTCGGCGTGCTTTTTGCCCCCCTCGTGCCTGGGGTGTCGCTATCCGCCTCCCGGCTCCAGGCGGGACACGATCCATTCGACGGCACGCAGCTCGCTCTTTGCTGTGTCTGAGAAAGGCGATTTACACCCGCATCCAACACCACAGCGTCTGTCTATAGATACCCTCGCACACCATCAGATTTGGAGCACGCCACGGCTGCGAAATTTCCCCGTTGGCCGAACCTGCATGCGATCTGTGCGGACGTCCCCTCCATTCTTGGTAAGTGCCTGCTGCTTCTTCTAGCACCCATCCGCTTAGGATTCCCGTCCGTTTTCCCATTGGCAAACTACCCCGACCCCCGTCTGCTTCCGTGGTCCCACAGCCAACCATTTATTCATGCTTTCCATCTCTGCTTGGTGGGAGCCAAGATGTCCCTCCATGCTCCATCACTTCTGCAGGCCCATAAATCGCAAGATTCCCTTCCCCGAGGCTCCGATGCGGATGCGTTGAACTCCCCAGTCCCGACGCATTGCTGCTCGCCTGCCGTCTCATTGGATAGATGCACTGACACAATTCATTGTGTTACAGCACCGGAATCTGTTGCTGATCGCCGAGCAGTCACTGCCAGAGCAGGGCGACGAAGCAGGGGGGCCCCGTGGGAACTTGGTCCTAGACGCCGCTCCTACAGTATATTCCTGGTGAATCGACTCCGTCTGGAGCGCCGCATGTGGTTCTGACGACGACGACGACGACGACGACGACGCCACACACGACGTTGTCCAGAACCCTCCGGCCAGACCGCGGTCTGGCTCCAAACCTCTCTCCCTCTGAGTGTTCGGTAGCCGCCATGGTCCGCGACATGTACCAGAGGGAATACAACCGACCTCCCCAGTGGGCCGACACCCGGTTCCCTGGAATGGAGCCGGGCTACGGCGATGACCCACGATACCACGATGCTCCGGTCACGACCATAGGCGCCGCGCTCCGAGAGCGGTGCAAGATCCCTGCCGAGAAGTATTTCGTCGCCGCCATCCTGGACAACGGCAGGCTTGTCTGCTATGGCGGACCAGACGAATGGCACAAGAGCGAAATGTCGTCCTTTTTTGACCCCCGGCAATTCGAGCTGGCTGCGAAGCGTCACTGCCCGCCAGGTAGGAGCAACCATCCGCGTCCTCATGGGCTGCTGAAGCCGGCATCTCTCCCAACTTGCCCCGGTCGACGCGTACTTACCAGCCACACAGGTCTGCCCCTTGATGAAGCCGATCAGGGCTTTGACGACCCGTACAGACCAGGAGAGTACACCTCCAGGTCACGCCCTTTCGCTCGGCGCCCTGTTGCCCATTCGATGAATCCGTTTGGGTCGTTGTCCCATGGATATGGCGACGACGACAGCATCGGCAGCGGTCAGATGAAGGCTCGCAAGCGGGCCAGGAACCACTTGCACCGGGAAGGGGAGGTCGAGGAGGAAGCGCCAGCCCCAAAGCTGCACAAAGAGATCCTGGCCGGCGACTCCAAGCAGATCTGGGACTTTTGTGACACGCGGTTCAAGAACCTGCAGCAGACGGCCTGCAAGCTGGTGGCCAAGGCCTGGATAAAACTGGTCGAGCCCAAGAAGCAGTCGACGCACCCGTACACGGGCAGCGACGAGAAGGCGCCCGGCTGGTGGCCTAAGCCGTGGGGCCCGAACAAGGACGAGAGGGTGCGGCACAAGGAGCCCGATCATCTGTACAAGAAGGGTATGATCCGGCCATCTTGGTTTTCCCCCGTGCCCTGATGTTTTTTCCCTTCTTCTTCTTCTCTCCGACGCCCACGCCAGGCGCTAACCGACTCGTCTGGGGACAGAGAGAGTCTATCTTTTAAACCACATCCTCAGCATCATCGTGGAGCCGATACACAAGCAGCACCCGGACATCCAGAAGCTGCAGCTCAATGTTGCCAAGCTGGAGGAGGCAACAAACGAGGCTCTTTCTACCTTCTTTATGGACAAGGACAACCAGGGCAATGCGAAGAAGAAGCCGTATCTCAAGGAGATATTCAAAGTCGCAAAGGCCCAGGAGAGATTTAAGAACGGCGAAGTTGGTACGGGCTCTTCTTTCTGCTTGCTTTCGCATCCCTGTTTCCCACCAACCTGTGTGCCAAAGTTACCATGGTTGGTTCTGCCACCTACTGACGGCTGCGTTACGACTTGTTCTTACAGATGACACCTATACGGTCTGGGTCATGGCGGACGACAAGTTCCCCGACGACTGGCAAAGCGGGGACGAGCACGCAACAGGATCTGTAAAACAGGAGGAGGCTCAGCGGCAGACGGACCGAACAGCTGGGCCCTCGTTGCATGCATCCCCGCAGAGAGCGGCGGTGGTGACGCATGGATTGTTGGCAACACACGGGCTGCCACAGACGCCGGCGGGAAGTGACCACAGCCCCACCGGCGGTCCTCCGATGCAGCAGCCGCAGCATGCTGGTGGCGGCGCAAACCCATTCATGAACGAGATACCCGTCCGAGGACAGCAACCGCCGCCGCTGCCGCCGCCGCTGCCGCAACCGCCACATCAGCATCAACAACAGCAACAACAACAACAACAACAGCAGCAGCAGCAGCAGCAACAGCCCCTCCCATCCGGCCCGATCATGACCTCGACCGACCTCGCACCGCCACCTGAAGTGCATCAGTACGTCGACACGACGCCGATCCACCACGCGCCCTCGAGCCAAACCTTGCAGGACTTGTATTCGACGGCGCCAGGGCATTCGCGTAGACCCTCGTCGCTCTTCCAGTCGCCGGCCGAATACCCAACCGTCACGAGCGCCGGATCGGGCGCGACCATGTATCAGCAATGGAGCCAGCCGCAGCACGTCCCGGGCCCGCCGACTCCCAACTCGGCCCCGGGCAGCACCGTCATGTATACCTTTGCACCGCAGCAGGCGGCGCATCCGCCTCTGCCGCCACAGCAGCAGCAGCAGCAGCAACAACAGCAGCAGCACCAACCGCAGCAACAGGCGTCACAGCACACGCACACACACACGCATCAACATCAGCATTCGCACCAGCATGACCAACACCAGCATCAACACCAGCAGCAGCAGCAGCAACAGCAAGCTCCACCCCCACCTCCTGCGCCCCAGATGCAAGCTCCATATGTGACCCAGGGTGGCGCTGTGCAGGTGCCCCAGGTTCCACCGCACCCGCAACAGTCATACATTGGTCCGACCTACGTGGTCGACGGCATGCCCCGGGACGCGTACGACCCGCAGGCCCAGAGCATGTACCGTACCGGGCCCATCAACCTGCCGCCGGGGGGTGTGAGCAGCGCGACGAGCTACCCGAGCTACATGCCTCCACACGACGCTAGAAACATGCCCGGTGGGCCACGGACCTGATGAGCCGGCCGAGGCCGTCCGTCTCGTGGTTTCCAGTGCCACCCATGCTTACGGCATCGCCTTTTTTGCTCGGTCAAGGCGAGGCTCTTTTGTTTTTTTTACCCATCATAGAGCTGGACAATGGGGAGGTTTGGGCCGGGAGAGGTCTATTGACGTTTTTTTCCCCTCTAGTTTTATTCTTTCCTATTGTTTCATTATGACCTGCGCGGAGTTGGAAACCCCTTCAGGTGTCGCTTGGGTACTTTTACACTTTTCCTTCTTCCACTTGCTGGAGCGCGTGCCTCCTTGTGCGGGAAACGATGGGATAGGGGAGGGATGGATGGGACGAACGACCGGCGGGCGATCGACGTGCAAAAACGAAACTTGCGGACACACGGGCAACACGAACGAACCTCACACCAGCATACGAATCGACAGCAATAGGATTGGAATCTGCATTGGTTTTGCTTTTATTATCATCTTGTAGCTTTTGCCCTTTTGCTATTTTTTTTGTCTCATACTGTTCGCCATGTTACGAACGAAACGTTTTGTTCATACGCTCTTTCATTCAGCCTGGCGTTTAGCGCTGCTTTTTTTGTCTGCTCGTTCGGTGTTGATATGATATGAATCATCCGCTAATCACGACCTTGCTTTTTTTTTTTTTTGTTTCTTGGGGAGTTTTCCAGCTTTGACCTTTCTAGGTTGGCTACATGATTACTTGGGGCCGCGGACGAATTGGGAGGGCGAGACGGGCGGGCGGGCGGGCGAGCGGCCAGGGG
>PYSR01000199.1:0-63119 GCA_003049425.1 Magnaporthiopsis incrustans
CCCCCAACCCCGCCCCCAGCCCAGACCCCTGTCGCGACCTTGCGCCTAATGCCTGATCATCAGCAACAACTTGCCGAGTACCCCCTGATCGCCAAGTCGCGCACGACGCGATCTTTCCGGACGCTGCTCGTCGAGTTCTTTGGCTCCCTCATCACCGTGCTGCACGAGACCCAGGCGCTGTACGAGGATGAAGCCCTCATGGAGAACATCGCCAGGTGGGTGGCCACCATGTCGTCGTCGACCCTGCGTCCCTTTCGACACACGGCGACGACGGTCTCTCTTGCTATGCATTATGCGCTCGTAAACGTCACTAGAAAGGTCGACGAGCGCATCATCAAGATCACGCAGCAGCTCCAGAGTGAGAAGGGCCGCAGGAAGGACAAGGCCAGCAGGGACAAGATGGCGACGTTGCAGGCCTCCTTGGACGAGGCCAACCAGCACAGGGAGGTGTGCGGCACGCAGATGACGGATCTGTTCGAGACCGTCTTCGTGCACCGCTACCGCGACATCGACGTGCGCATCCGGACCGAGTGTGTGGAGGCTCTAGGGACCTGGATTTATCTTCTCCCCACAGTTTACATGGAGCCCGAATATCTCCGGTACCTCGGCTGGATGCTCACGGATACGAACCCTGGGACCCGCGCCGAGGTCCTCCGGCAGCTGGCGAGGATATTTAAGCGTGACGCCGAGAAGCTCGGCCACTTCATCGAGCGGTTTAGGGATCGCCTGGTGGAGATGTGCACCAGGGACACGGACGTCGCCGTCAGGGTGGCTGCCATATCAGTCATCGACTGTCTCCGCATGCAGGAGATGCTGCAGCCCGACGACATTGATCAGATCGGGAAGCTCATCATCGACGCTGATGTGAGGATACGCAAGGCCGTCTCGGACTTTTTCGTGCTTGGCATCGAGGACAGCGTCGAGCTCAAGATCCAGGAGATTGGCGGCAGTGAGGCCCTCGAAGAGGTCTTTGAGCAGGACCAGGATGCCTACGACTCGCCGCGCAAGGATTGGATCAAGATCAAGTGTCTCGCCGAGATGCTGGCAGGCTACGCGGCCGACGAGGAGCCGATACCGCCGCGCACAGAGGCGGTTGAGATCGCCACCGACGTCATCGAGCCGGCCTTCACCGAGACCCGTGTCACGCTGGCGTCCCAAGCACTGTTCGAGAAGATACCCGAGGTTAGCAACTGGGAAATCATCGCGGGTTACCTGCTCTTCGACCACAGCGTCAGCCAGGCGTCCAAGTCGAGGTCAAAATCGAAGCCGACCGAGGCAACCTTCAGGGCCGCCGTCGCGCCCGAGGGCGACGAGGAGGCGATCCTGCTCGAGGTCCTTGCTGCAGCTGTGCAGCTCAACCTGGCCCAGAATGCCGATCACGACAGGCACAGGAGAAGACCGGCGAGGACGGCCGACGGCGAGGTGCCCGAGGGCACAGCCGTCCATCTCGCCGACGCCATCCCTCGCTTGCTGAACAAGTACGGCGCCGAGGCGAGCACGGCCAGGATAGTGCTGGGTCTGCACCACCACCTAGACCTCGAGGTCTTCCTGCAGCTTCGCCAAGACACCACTACATATGCCCGCCTCCTGGACGACATATGCGCGCAGTTCCTAAGGCACGCAGACTCGGCCGTCATATTCCAGGCCACGCGTGCGCTGCTCGTCGCGCAGAGTCATGAGGAGCTGAAGGAGCTGGCCGATCGCAAGATCGAGGACCTGTGGCAGAACATCATCGCCTCGCTGCGCAGGTTCGACATGAGCACAGAGCTCTCGGTGCGCGGAAACCTGGACGAGAACGTGCTGCTTCAGCTCATCACGGTGGTTATGAAGATCAGCAAGCTGGCCAGCATCTACCACTGCGTCCAGGTTCTCGAGGCCGAGGGCGAATCGGACGAGTCCAAGTCGCCGGCAATCAGCATCCTGGTCAACATGGTGTACCGCGGCCGGCTCGGCGAGGTCAACGACGACATCGATAATATCGAGGACGAGCTGACCGTGTACACGATCAAGGCGTGCAACTTCTACTTCGTATGGAAGACGCACGACATCAGGACGGCCATCCAGAACAAGTCCGACATCCCAGCCGCCGACATCGGCAGGCTGTCGTACCTTCACCAGGCGTACGACAGGAACCTGGTGCACACCTTCTCGTCGCGCGGCGGCTACGATGACCTCCGCCTCTTCGCCACGGGCAACCTGTGCGACCTCCAGCTGCTGTGCGCCAGCATCGGCACTGCCGTCGCCACCTGCGGCGATCCGGACAGGTACGCGGGCCTCAAGGCGCTGGTGCGCGAGACGGACCAGGGCCAGGTGGGCGAGATCATCGCCATCTACGACACGGCCGAGCGCCTGTACGCGCAGCGCACGCGGCGCCAGCTCGGCGACGCCGCCGCCGACGACGACCCGCTTGACGAGGACGTGCTCAGCGACGACGAGAACGAGGCCGACAAGGGCCGGACCGAGGAGGGCCGCCGCGTGGCCGAGCTCCGGGCCGAGAAGAACCTGTGCGACATCGCCGCCAAGCTCGTCATGATCGTCCGCGCCCGCATGATCGACCAGTCCGGGCCCCGCGCCGGCCGGCTGCGGCGCCGGCTGCTGCGCAACCAGCACAGGCTGGGCCCCAACTTCAAGGCCGTCGTCGCCTTCCTGGACGAGTCCAAGGACCCCGAGACCGTCGGCGCCGGCGCAGGCGACAAGAAGAAGAGCAGATCTGCCGCGGCGGCCAAGGGCAAGCAGCCCGCGACCGCGGCCGCTGCGGCCAGCGCCGACTCGGCCGCCGGCAGGAAGCAGCACTTCAGCGACGAGATGGTGACGGTGGACGACATTGAGGACGACGAGCCCGAGCCCGAGGAGGGCACCGTCGAGGACCTGCGTCGCCGCGAGCTGCTCGACGATCCCATCGAGGACGAGCGCGAGGACGACGACGAGGACGAGGACGGCGGCGGCGGTAATGGCGGCATGGACGAAGATAGTGTTATCGGGGACTAATAAGAAAAAAAACCTCATGGCGCTTGGTTTATGGTTTCTCTTCCCTCTTGGCTTTGTCTCCTTTGCGGACCCATTCTTCTCTTCATACACATGTCTTTTTCTTCTTCTACTTCTCTTCTTTACGGACGGACTGGGAGGACGATGCTTGACATGATTTGCTTTTTTTCTTTCTCAGTCTCTGTCTTCTCTTCACGGGCGTCTCTTGCAACCAACCAGCTGTCCCAGGCCTATCTGCAAATTCCCCGTCCGTCCCGTAATGGGATAATGCTCTGCTGTTGAAGCTCGTCAATATCTGCCCGGATACCACCTAGTCCCTCGACTTCGAAAGCTGCACATCACATCAAGCACATATTATTTCGGCGCCTCCTCGGCGCCACCCCACGAATACACTGACGTAGTTGCGCCATATGCTTTTTGGTATCGACGGTCTCTTGCCTGACGATGCTCGAGATTCTGATCAAAATGGGGTTCAATTATCGTTTATAGCTACCGAAACGGTTTAAGCAACCCGGCATAGTCACCGTCCTCGATATTATGTTTCTCCACGGAAGCTAGCGCGTTAAAGCTAAGTGACAGACAAGAGAATAGCAAAGTAGATCGCCCACTCATGTTTAGCATATGATATAAAATACACATCAGATCTTTTTTTTTTCGAAACATTTGTACGAATACACACGGACCAAGCAAACGCAGTCAGCACCAGCTGCACCACATCAGACTCCCAGACTCCCAAGGCTGATCTTGGTTCCGAAGAGTGCAAAGACGCGTGTCCACTTGTGTCCTTTACCGGCGTTGGCCTCTTTCTCCTTGTTAGTCCTCGTCTTGACGCCGTATTGCTTGATGCAGCACGAGAACGGGAGGTTGCTCAGCTGCTCCTCGTCTCCTGCTCCCTGCACTGAATCCACGTCGGAGCAGGGCGGCGGCAGGTTCTCCTGCAGGCGCTTCTTGACGTCCAGGCTGTCCAGCCGCGCCCTCTTGAGCTCCTCCAGGTTTCCCCAGAGGCCAAACATTTTCTCGCGCAGCTCGGATAGCTGCTGCGGGTTGGCGCGCAGGCTACACACATTTCGGTTTTCCAGTTAGCGAGCGCATCTCGCGGCGACGATAAGTTTGAAAAGACAAACGATAAAAATCTGGAATGATACCTACTCTTCAGGGTCCAGACCCGTCAGACACTGGCCTTCAAGCTTGTCGACCAGGACTTCCATGCGGAGAGGGGCTCCGCCCTTGGATTCCGCGACTGCATCCTCCAGCACCAGTATAAAGCGCCACTCCCAGACGTACGTGCCGCCGCCGCCGCCGCCGTAGCTGCTGCTGGCAGAGCTGCCGTCCGAGGACTCCCCGTCATCTTCGTCGTCGGAAAGCGCGTCGTACTCGGAGACCTTGCGACGGACGGCGAAGTCCTCGAGCTTGCTAGGGAAGAAATCGACAACGCGTACCTCTGCTCGGTACTTGAGGTTGACGAACGGAAGCTTCTTGGGGGTTCTCTCGCCTTTGCCGACATCGAGCATTGCGTGATGCACCTGAAGAATCTCGGAGATGGTGCTAGCCTTCTGGCCAAAAGCCTCACATTTGACTGGGCATGCTTTGGTCAGCGGGGTGATGATCACACCAGGATGGCTTGCTGCAAACACTGGATTCGATGGAGACTTACCCAGCGGATTCAGCTCAAGCGTCGACGACTCTTCGATCTCGTCAGGAACAGGGGGTGTGGGCTCCCGGACCCGACCGGAATCCTGCAGCTGCCCGTTCTTCAATTTTTCCAGCCTTTCGGCCGCTCGTGCGTTGGCCTTCCGTTTCTCTCGCTTCAGTTTGCTTTTGGACTTGGGCTTGTCCTCTTCGTTTTTCCTCTTGGCGCCAGCAGCAACGGCGGGAGTCTCCACGCTACCGTTCTGCCCGGCCCCCCCCCTCTGGGCCTTGCGAACGTCAGTGGCGTCAGTGGCCGCAGCCAGGCCGTTCTTTGTCTGACGTCCCGCTTTCCTTTCCTTCTTCTCGTAGTCACGCTTGCGTTTCAACGCTTCGACGAGGCGGGGGTCGAGACTGTCACGGTCGGGACCGGTCTCGAGTATTGAGATACAGACCCCGTCCTTGAACCTGTATTCGTCCCGGTCGCCGCGCATGAAGCCCTCCAGGTTCTGCCCGTTCCTGCCAAATTTTATGTTCACGTTCCGTAGAGAGACCCAGGCGCCGTCGTTGACGTTTTGAAGGAGGAAGGCGGCGTGCGGCTCCCAGCAGCTGACCTGTAGTGACATCTTGCCAAATGGGCCTAGCCAGACGGAAGACGAATCGGATGTTGCCACGCAAAACTTGTTGGTGTAGCCGTAAGGATCCCCATCTCGAAACCCATCGCCAGAGAGACCGCCACTGTCGCCCGAGACGTGGTCGAAGAAGGCGTTGTTCACCGTGTAGTCGGTCACCCAGAGCGTTACTTTGTCCCCGAGATTGTATGGGGGTCTAACAACCTGGACGACCAAGTCGTAGAATTTGTCTGCCATGATCTGGTTGAGAGTACTGAATTTGTCGACGACGTTCAGAGACTTATTTGTCATCTCCTGGAACTCCTCAACAGTGGGCAGAGAGTCCTTGTCGACGCTGTGGTAGAGGTAGGAGACGTATTCACTCTCTTTCTTCCCGCACGTCTTGGTCTTGTCCCCGGCCTCCTTCTTCAGAGCCACTGAGGCGTCACCTGGCGGCTTGGGGATCCGAGCGGCTTCGTACACATTGAGAGTGGTGGAGTGATGGGTGATGAGCCCTTGGTTGCCGGACCAGTTTTGGACCTGAGCACCCCGGTCAGCTAGCGGGCTTGAGCAGGCGGTGACACGAATGGACGAACCTTGACAGAGCTGAGAAGGATGACATCGGCCAGCTTGACGTCTGGCATCTTGTCTTGGGGGCGGAAAATGCTGAGACGGATGTCACGCCGGTCGTCCTCCGTAGAGAGGTCGAAGAGTGTGATCTCCATCTTAAAGTCTACACAGGGTGTCAGCAGGTGGCGTTGCAGCATGTCTATCGAGAGGTTGTGTGTTGAAGAGTATTCAGGAGGCGCCTACCAGATCCCCTGGTTGGAATGGGCAGCCGGCAGTCTTTGACGATGCCAACCAGGTTCACCATGTTTCCTGGCCTGACACCCTCTTCGTCAAGAACGGCCTGGATGGACACCAGGCCCTTCGGCAGAGGAGGCGCTGAATGCATCTTGAAGAGGCGTCGCCAAGGACATCAGTGCCTTGTTGCTGCAGCATGAGCTGGTGGAATTGCAACGGCGGGGTTACATGTTAAGATGAACTTCTTGCAATACTAGGCTCTCTGTGAAGGGTCATGCGAGGCACCTGCTAGCAGGGCTCGGCGCTCGGGTGAGTTTGAAGGCGGCGAGCCAATCGTGAGACTGCGCGACTAGACGACGCGATCGATTACCAGCGCGCTGCGCTACCCCACGAAATCATGTGAAAGTTACGTCCGCCAGCCCCACAGGACCCTGTGGGGCACGAGCCAGCAGAGGCTTTTGAGGCAAGTGGGCAATTTCTGGTTGGCTGAGGTAAAAGACACAGGAAACAGGAAAGCTTGTAGAAAGTCGGTGAGCGTATATAAAAAAAGGAGAGCATATAGAGGATAGGAAAAGATATAGGAACAGAATAGAAACGAACCTTTAGGATAGGTTGGGCAATGGAGGTTCTGATTACCTTGGTACCTAGATATGTACCTGTTTGCCCGCTTGCGGTGGGGTCACACCCGGGAAGGACATTGTCACAGGCCTGGAGCTGAACACAGCCTTCAGGGCCTGGCCGACAGGGAGACCTGCACCTCCCTAACCCAAACGGGTCTGGGAACGGCTGCTTCCCGCCGCCCTCGTCGTCACACCTTGCTCAGGGCTCCGATGGGGTCTTGGATCGGTGCATGAGAGGGCTAAATGAGGGCGCCCGCAAGACAAAAAAAAGCTGGGACTCTCTCGCCACTCTTTTTGCCAGATTCCGAATACGTGGCCGCCTTATCCAGGTCTCTGGTTTGTTTGGGTTTAGACGTCCATCAATGTTGGAAATTTGATCATTTAGTAGCCCCAGCTGGCCGCCTGCCAGTGTTGTTTATTGCCCCACCCAAAGGCTGCCTTGGGCCTGAGGCATGAACGGCTGCTCAGGGTCGCGGTCGTTTGGCACTGTGTGGTGCAGCGAGTCGCCCGCAGGGAGGCCCCATAATGCAAGCAAACAGGGCCCCGTTCCGCTATCCATCGCTCGCTCCGGCAACTCGAAAAAGCTTTCCCGTTTCTCACACGGTCAAGAAGGCGAGCCTTTTAACCCATCTCCTTCCTTTCCCCCCAACTCGCACCCTCCTTTGTTGTTACGCCAGATTTTTCCTTCCACCGCCACCGCCCAAGCTTGTGACTGGCAATCCCTCTGGCCGAACCCGTCACATTTCCGACACCCGCAAACAAACGCCGCTCTGCTCTCGGCTGCTCGACACTCCCACAACCAGCCAAGGCCCAAACTCGCCCCTCCTTTCCCGCCAGAAACGGCAGAACCACCCCTCCCTAGAACCGCGACGCTCGACACGCGCACCAGCCATGGCCGACCGATACATCCCCGAGCATCGGCGCACTCAGTTCAAGGCCAAGAACACTTTCAAGCCCGATGAGCTGAGGAGGCGCCGCGAGGAGCAGCAGGTCGAGATCCGCAGGGCAAAGCGCGAGGAGAACCTGGCCAAGCGCAGAGGAATCGGCACAGGCGCCGACCGCCCTGGTGCCTCGCTCGGCGCCGCTCCTGATAGCGACGATGACACCGCTCCGACCGAGTCTCAGGTATGCCACACACACTCTCCCAGTCCCTATTTGCAATATTTCCCCTCTCGTCGTCGCCTCTGCGCGCTCGACCATTCCGCCGGCCTAGCGCCTGCACTCGGCGCGGGGTTTTCGATCGGGCCTCAGTTTGCCGTCATCCCTCGCGCTCGGCCATTTTTTTTCGACCCTGATCCACCTTCATCTCGCCAAACAAACCATCCATTTTTTTCTTCCTTCTTTTTTTGGATGGCAACCGATGTCTGCCCCCGCTCCCCACTCCTGCTGGCCTCGCCATCCCCTCCACACTGCATCCCCTCTACCTACATCTAGTACCTCGTCCAATGCCCTAGCCTCGTACGAGGCTGCGTATCTATCTTGCATGATCCCCGTCGTCGCCCTGTATCGTACACTTCGGGAGAGAGACATCGGAACACGGCTTCTTGCAGCCGTACACATCCCATGGTCTCGGCTCTCTGACGCGCACTAGTGCTAACGCCATCGATATGTTTAGCTCAACGAGGACCTCCCCCAGATGGTGCAGGGCGTTTTCTCGGAGTCGATCGATTCCCAAATTCAGGCCACCACCAAGTTCAGGAAGCTTCTCTCCAAGGAGCGCAACCCCCCGATAGAAGAGGTCATCAAGACCGGCGTCGTCAGCCGTTTTGTTGAGTTCCTTCGTTCGCCACACACGCTGGTCCAGTTCGAGGCCGCCTGGGCCTTGACCAACATTGCCAGTGGCTCAGCCACCCAGACCCAAGTCGTCATCGAGGCTGGCGCTGTCCCTATCTTTGTCGAGCTTCTGGCCAGCCCCGAGCCCGATGTGAGGGAACAGGCCGTTTGGGCACTGGGCAACATTGCGGGCGACAGCCCCCAGTGCCGTGACTATGTGCTCAACTGCCAGGCGCTGAAGCCCCTTCTCAACCTGCTCGGAGACAGCCGCAAGCTGAGCATGCTCCGCAACGCAACCTGGACCCTGAGCAATTTCTGCCGTGGCAAGACCCCTCAGCCTGACTGGGGAACCGTAAGTCACCCCGCAACCGGCCGAAGTCGCGTGTCCGTCCTCGATCTAACCCGTAGTTGCTCCAGATTGCGCCTGCTCTCCCCGTGCTTGCCAAGCTCGTTTACTCGCTCGATGACGAGGTTCTGATTGATGCCTGCTGGGCCATCTCGTACCTCTCAGACGGGTCCAACGACAAGATCCAGGCCGTCATCGAGGCCGGCATCCCGCGCAGGCTTGTGGAGCTGCTCATGCACGCCTCCACCTCAGTTCAGACCCCCGCCCTCCGCTCGGTTGGCAACATCGTCACCGGCGACGATGTGCAGACCCAGGTTATAATCAACTGCGGAGCCCTCCCTTGCCTGCTTTCCCTCCTCGGCTCCAACAAGGATGGGATCCGTAAGGAGGCCTGCTGGACTATCTCCAACATCACTGCTGGAAACTCGGCCCAGATTCAGTCGGTCATCGACGCTAACATCATCCCGCCCCTGATCCACCTCCTTTCCAACGGCGACCTCAAGACCCGCAAGGAGGCCTGCTGGGCTATCAGCAACGCAACCTCCGGAGGCCTGCAGAAGCCGGATCAGATCCGCTACCTCGTGACCCAGGGATGCATCAAGCCCCTTTGCGACCTTCTGGCCTGCCCCGACAACAAGATCATCCAGGTTGCGCTCGATGGCCTCGAGAACATCCTCAAGGTCGGCGACCTCGATAGGCAGGCGGCTGGCGAAGGCCAGGACTCGATCAACCGCTTCGCGCTCTTCATTGAGGAATGCGGCGGCATGGAGAAGATCCACGACTGCCAGACCAATGCCAACGAGGAGATTTACATGAAGGCGTACAACATCATCGAGAAGTACTTTTCGGATGACGACGATAACGCTGAGGACGCCACCCAGGCCCAGAGTGCCAACGGCACCTTCGGCTTCAGCGGCACCGAGGGCAGCGCGGCCCAACCAGGCCAGTTCAGCTTTGCCAACGGCGGCGAGTCCATGGACATGTAAAGCGCTTTATCGGGACTGTTCTTGTCGCAAATCCTTGGGGAGCGGGCAACCGGGCCTGCTCCTCCTCAAAACCCCCCTAACATGATATGTTGTCTAAATCTTCACATCACCAAAACGACCATCCTGCCTGCCTGGTTGTTAGCACACCACTTCCCCCCGACTCCCCCACACCCCTACCCCTACAGGCGTTTGCTATTTTCTGCATTTTTTGCCGACAGGCGACGATAGGCGAGAAGGAGAAGACGGGCCCTATGGTAGCTTGAAAGCTCCAGTCCGATGCAGTGTTGAAGACACGAGCGAAGATGAAAGATGTTAATGCGGAATGGAAGCATGTGAGAGAGGACCAGGGTCTTTAATGGTTGCTTTAAAGCTCCAACCCTGAAGAAAAAAAATCAACGCGAGAAATCAAAATCGCGAGCCCAGCGGGACGCGCCCAGTAGGCGCGCACCCACCGCCGAGCCCCGCCGGCACGATGTGGAAACACGTCGCGCAACACTCCGCCTCGGCCACAGGGCCGATGGTGGGAGACGGCAGAGGGGGCAAGGCGGGCAGTCTGGCAGACTGAGACTTGCCGTTGGAAACATCGATTGTCAGCTAGTGCATGACGGGAAGAGCGATGCCACGGCGAAAAAGTCTGAAACACCCCCATCCAACAGTGTGGCGGATATCTTGAAAGAGCTGAAGCCGGGGACCAAGTGGTCATTGGCGCTTTCGAGATTAACAAACACCCCCATGTAGTATCGATCAAGCCGGCGACGCCGTCGAGTTCGTATCGTCCGTCTACGGCTTGTCGTGGTTACCACAAAACTAAATCGATTCTGAACCATTTGTAAACACAAACCTTGGTGATCCATTTCCCTTGCATGTTCATTTTCACTTGGTTTGCTCTGTTAAACAATGGTACGATATGTTTTCGAAGTTGAGTGCCTTGTTGCTCCAGTTGTAAAAAGTTGCGTAAAGTCTAGGTGTCTATATCTAGGAAACCCCTGTCCTCGCAAAGTCTTAACCGGCCGACCTTTTTTCACGCATCCATGCCGTCAAACTCTATCAGCTTGATGACGGCCCTCACGACGTCGTTGTCTGCTAGCTCCAGAGACGGGTTGTCGACCTTGAGAGCGATGACATCGTCGATCATGCCGCGCAGACGCGAGATCAGCACTCCTATGCGAGCCCAGCCCCGCAGCCGCAGCCAGCCGTCGACGACCAGCCCACGACCGAGGGTATCCAGCTCGATGGCGCCGGAAAACATGAGGAGGGTGTATGCGTTGAAGGCTGGATTATTCCATGTTAGCTGTCTTTTTTTGTGTTTTTGTGTCCTCTCTCCCAAAGATGCTACGTGATAGAAAGAGAGAGAGCGTTTCCCGCACAACTTACGCGTAAGATCCCTGATAAAGACTTTGGACGTGGAGATGATGGAAAAGTAGGACAGGAAGGCGGCGTTGCCCGAGAAGCCCTCGCTGTCGAACAGGGTGCTGCTGGGGTGGACAAAGGCACGACCGTGGTCCTGGGTGTAGTAGCGGATGGTCTTGGCCTCCGGGTCGAGCTCGACGGCGCCCGACATGGACGTGGCGAACTTCTTGTCCGGGAACTGGATGCGGGCGATCTGGGGCGCAAAGGCGGACGCCGTCAGGGCGCGCAGCAGCGGCAGGTTCTGCGGCAGCGGCGGCTTGGTTTGCTTCTGTTGGTTGTCGCCGGCGTCGGCGCGCGACACGAGCCCCAGCTCCATCAGCGACTGGTAGTACTGGGTGCGGGCCGAGGCGACGTCGGAGAGGGTGTTGTGGGAGAGGAAGTTGTCGTCGCAAAAGGCGCGGACCTGGCGGGGCGGCACGGCCGGGTCGCGCGACAGGTCGTCCCAGGCCTGCAGGGCGCGCAGGTCGGTGAGCAGGTCGCCGTCGCCGGCGGCGAAGCGGGCGCGGGCCTCGCGGGCGGCGTCGCGCTTGTCGGGCGGCGAGACGAAGATGCCGCGGCCGCCGCTGAGCAGGGCGGCGATGGAGACGCAGCCGTCGAGGCAGCCGAAGACGGCGCCGTAGACCATGAGCTTGCCGCAGCGCAGGTCGGCGGGGATGGCGGCCAGCTGGCGGCCCAGCGCCGTCAGCTCGTCGCCGTCGAGGCAGCCCATGCGGCGCAGCAGGGCCAGGGCGCCGTCGACGGCCGCGGCCTCGGGCGGGGTCGGGGCGCGGGCCAGGAAGGCGCGCACGTCGGCGACGCCCATGGCGCGCACCGAGAGGCAGAGCTGCTCGAGCGGCACGCGCCGCATCTCGGGCTCGGGCCGCTCGGGCATCTGCGCCTCGAGCCGGCGCGTGTAGAGCTTGTAGCACTCGCCCTCCTGCACGCGCCCCGCGCGGCCGCGGCGCTGGCGGCAGGCGGCCAGGGACGCGAAGGACTCCTCGAGGCGGCGCATGTTGGTGGCGGCGTCGTAGCTCGTCTCCTTGACCTTGCCCGTGTCGACGACGACGACGACGTCGTCGATGGTGATGGACGTCTCGGCCACGTTGGTGGCCACCACCACCTTGCGCCTGCCGGGCGGCGCGGGCGCGAACACCTTGCGCTGCTCGCGCGTCTCGAGCGACGCGTGCAGCGGCAGCACGTGCAGGCAGCCCACGGCGCGGAGCATGGCGCAGGCGCGGTTGATCTCGGCCACGCCCGTCAGGAACACGAGGATGCCGCCGCTCTTCTTGCGGATCGACAGGTCCTCGTCGATGGCCTTGACCGTCTCGAGCAGCAGGCTGTAGTTGATGCGCGAGCCCAGGTTCTGGATCGCCTTGGCCACGGGGTCGGCGTCGGCGCGCACGTTGGCGGTGCCGAACTCGGTCATGCGGATCACGTCGTCGAGGTAGTAGTCGGTCACGGGGAACGTGCGGCCGGCGATCTCGACCATGCCGACGCTGAGGCCGTCCTCGGCGAAGTAGCTGCGGAACGTGGCCGAGTCGAGCGTGGCGCTCATGAGGATGAGCTTGAGGTCGCGCCGCCGGCCCCGGCCCAGCACGTCGCGCAGGATGCTGAGCAGCAGGTCAGTGTCGAGGCTGCGCTCGTGCACCTCGTCGATGACGACGTGGCTCACGTCGGCCAGCGACGCCGCCACGTCCTCGACGCGCCCGCCCGACACCTGCAGCCGCCTGAGCAGCACGCCCGTCGTCACGAACGTGATGCGCGTGCGCGGGCCCGTCTTGGTCTCGCCCCTGATCGAGTATCCGACCTCGTGGCCCACGCCGGGGCAGCAGCGCTCCTCGCTGACGCGGTCCGCCAGCCCCAGCGCCGAGATGCGCCGCGGCTGCGTCACGATCATGTTGGCCGCGCCGCCGAGGCCGCGCGAGTACAGGTCGTCGAGGATGAACTGCACCGACTGCGTCGACTTGCCCGAGCCCGTCTCTCCCGCGATGATGGTGACCTGGTTCTCCAGCACCGTGGCCACGAGCTCGTCCCGCACCTGCCACGCCGGCAGCTTCTGCCGCTGGCCCAGCATCTTGCGGTACGCCGGCGCCTCCTGCCGCCGCAGCCACTCGTCCTTGCTGGCGCTGTCGGGCACCCAGCTGATGGGTTTTGGCCTCCGCCCCTTCCCGCGGCCAACCGCCCTCCGGACCGACGAGGGCTTCTCCTCCGACGCCGCCGAGGCCACGGCGGCGATGTCGCGCAGCGGGCCCGGCCGGTCGATGATGTCGTTGATGCATTCCTGCACCCACGAGACAACAAAGTAGATCTTGGTCTCCTCGCCCCTGAGCGACTCGTCCATGTAGGTGAGCGCCCGCTTGATGATGCTGAGCTTGATGTAGGCCGGTAGGGGTGCGACCAGGGAGACGATCAGCTGCGCCGGGTAGTGCGGCGACTTGCGGAACTGCATAAAGGTCTCTGCGTCCTTGACGGGCCCGACTTTGACGTCCTCAAGCCTGATCTGGCACACGTCAGCGCTTGGGCGGCCGAACTGCTCGCCGAACACGGACTCGAGGCTCTCCATCTCTTCAGCCCAGGCTTCGTCGGGCTCCCGCCAGGACTCGGCCGCATCGTCGGCAGAGGCGGCAGCATCGCCCTGAGGGGCGGTGCCGCTGGACAGAAGGACCCTCTGAAGGGCCTCGGCGGCCCGGCCCTCGTCGCCCCCGGACTCGTCAAACACCTTTTTGCACAGCTCGGCCGAGTAGCCAGACTGGGCCAGCCTCTTGATGGCGCCCTCCCTCTTAAGGTCCGTGGCGCCCACCGTGACGCCGGCAGTGTAGCTCTCGGGCAGCGCCCAGCGCGGCAGGTCGTCCTCGGGCACGTGGATGAGCAGCCACTCGAGCGTCTCCTCGCGATCCTTGCACCCCTCGGCCGCCTCCTCGACGTGGCTCTCGCGGAAGCCCAGCTCCTTCAGCGACGCCACGACGGCCGTCTTTTGCGCAGGGCTCATGGCGATACCATTGGGGTTCCACACCGACAGGCGCCGCAGCAGGCCCTCGATCAGCGATCGCGTCTTGTTTCCCATCTCGATCTTGGGCGCTGTCGTCCAACCCCTCATCGGGTCGAATCCGCCTCTCCCTCCTCCTCCGCCACCGCCACCGCCGCCTCCCTTGCCTTGGCCGCTTGGAGACCCCGACCTGCTGCCGCTGGCAGAGTTTACAGCGTTGCTCCTGAGCACGAGCCCCGCGGCGCCCGGCAGGCTGGCGGCCTTCTCCCGGACGGCCTGCTGCTGGGCGCGCAGCTTCTCCTTTGCGGCCTTGGCCTCCTCGCGCTCGCGCAGGGCGGCGAAGGGATCGGCCTCGTACATCCAACCCTTGCCCTCCTTGGCGTCCTCCTTCTTGAGGGCCTGGAACTCGTCGCGCCAGAGGGAGCGGTAGTCTGGCGGCAGCATCATGTGCATGTTCTTCATGCTGCAGACGCGGAACAGGGCGTAGGTGGCGGCGAAGTGCTTGGCCTCGAGGGCCGTGGGCTTGTAGGCCAGGTGCACGTGGCTGGGTGGCAGCTTGAAGGGCTCCAGCTTGACCATCTCGCCCGTCTTTGGGTTCTTGGCGGCGAGGCGGACGAAGACTGAGAAGCCCTCTTTTGTTTTGCGCTAGAATAAGGGCATTAACATGGATATGTTTTTTTGATACTGGAGACGAGCTATGAATGCAAGAATAGGTAGGTAGGCAGGCAAGAGGGAGGCTGCTGCTGGCAGTGCTCGCTGACGGTCGACAAGTGTCCTTACAGTGTCATAATCGGGCCTCTCCCACTTCATCTTCTGGCAGTGCTCTGAGAGCAGGTTGACGGGCAGCTTGCCGGTCCACGAGGAGCCGCCGATGATCTGCTTGACCGTCGGCTTGGGCGGGCCATCAGCCGCCTCGGCGGCGGCAGCGCTGCCTCCCGCCCCTGAGCCCGATCCTCCTCCTCCTCCGCCGCCGCCGCCTCTCCTGCCCTTCCCGTCGCCATCCTTGGTGGAGGTTGTGAAGACGATGAAATCGTCCTCGGCGGGGGGTTTCTTAGCCTTGGCGGCCTTGCTGGAAGAGGCAGAGGCGGCAGCTAACGCCGGAGCAGGGGTCTTGCTGGAGCCGCCACCGCCGCCGCTCTTTTCTTTGCCCTTTTTCACCATGGCGGTCAGTGCGAGATTTGGTGTGAGATGCACGGGACGATGCCGCCAACCGGTCCGTTTGGCCGTGGGTTTTTTTTTCTCCCTGAGAGGAAAAGGAAAAAAAAAAAAAAAAAAAAAAAAAAAAAAAAAAAAAAAAAAAAAAAAAAAAAAAAAAAAAAAAAATCCCCGACCGCGCCTTTCCCTTTCCTTCCTTCTTCGTCCCTTTTTTTTTGTTCCCTTTCTGTTTTTCACTTCCTCTTTCCGCTTCGGTTCAAATATCTGTCCTTTTTGCTGGGGCTCTTTCGCCGTCTTGATAGTCGGCCTTCCCCAGAATAGCGTCTCCTTTCCAGGCTGATTATGGTAATCACACACGCACTACCCAGGCCCGCGCTTTCCACTAATCATTTCGGCCGGCTGCTCCTCGAGTCTGCAGCATTCCACAGTCCAGCCGTGCCTTCCGCCTACAGTAGCTGTCTCAAATTGTGGGGCCGTACCAGGTTCTAGCGTCCCATGGCTCCTCCCAATTGGCCTGCGGGTGTTTGACTCAAACAGCTGCGGAGCCCTAGGCTGGCCAGTGCAGCGACCGGGTGACGACCGAGCAGCCAGCGCGCTGAACGAGCTGGCGCAAAAATCTCAAAGCAATTCGCCTGGGACAGAATGATTGGAGGATCGGGGCTGATTTGCACGCTTCATCGATGTTTGCCAACGTTCCTGGGGCGCAGACACGTTTGCTCTGCACCCCTGACTCTAATTTTGATCCTTCCCTTCTTTTCGATCAGGCTGCCGAGAGAAGGATCAAATGTAGAAGGAGCGACGACGTGTCTGACAGCACAACCACACGCAACTGAAAACACGGATCGGGCGCCTGGTGCTCCTTTGTGCGCTGGGAATTTACCGAGCGTCGGAAAACTTTCCACCGTCGCTGCTTCTGATTGGAGGCACGTGCGTCGCACACTCTGCGAAGCAGACGGCTTCTGGCCGCGCTGGTCAAATCCCCACCCAGAAGATCCGTTTATTTACTTGCAGGGCTCCCTGGACACACAAGGCCGGCTCTGGAGATCGCCAACCGCCAGGTAGCCGGATGAGAGTTCGCCGACAACCAACCCGAAGCCTCTTTGTTCCCTTTTTTTTTTTTTTCTTTTCTTTTTCCACTTCCCCAAGTGGCCTTCGCTGTCGCTTCAATCTGCCCCGCCCCTCCCTCCACCGCCGAGGTCGACGCCCGAGTCGCGTCTTTCCGGTAATGCCCCAGAGTGTGCGTCGTGCTTGCACCGACCTGGCACCACCACCAACAGCTTAGCAGTTCCGCGAGGTCGTCCCAGTGACCCACCAAAAATCAATGGAGACCGCTCCAGGATTTCGCTCTGCATCTAAGCGCGACGAGGATCCCAAGCGGGGTCCAGTTCCAGTTCCGATGCCAGCACACGGCCTCACGCTGCCAACACCGCTCAAGTCGCCGGCACAGGCCTTCCAGCGCGATCCCGTCGAGGCCCTGCGCGACCTGCAGTCCGACGCAGAAGCCGACACTCCGGGCGGCCCCGCCGACCCTGACGACGACGACGACGACAGCATCGCCGACGCGTCTCATTCCGCCGAGGGCCAGCTCGCTGCCGAGGTTGCCGCGGCCGCGGCCGCCACGCAGGCAGCACACAGCGGCATTGCCGACGCCAACGCGAACTCAAAACAACACGAAAACCACGTCCACGATGGGGTTGTAGATCCAGCAACAGCCGCGGCGGCAGCAGCAGCAGCAGCGGTCGCCGCCGCCGCAGTAGGGGCCGCCGCCGCCCCGGACACCAACCAGCAATCCAAGCCGCGCTTTCGGTACGACGCCGAAAAGCTACTTCTTGCGGGCCCCGACACCTTGGACCCGTGGCTGGCGCAGACCGAGGCGATCGCAACTGCCACCAACTGCTACGCCGAGCTGACGCAGCAGTTCAACGTGGCCACCTTCCCGCCCGACGGCACCGTCATGGCCCTGATATGCAGCGCCCGCTTCAACACGGCCTGGCGCATCCTGGAGGAAACCATTTCGGGTCCGGTGTGGGCCATGATGCGCGTGTACAACCTGCAGGGCCACTATAAGTCCCACCTGCTGCCTTACGACCTGTACAACTTTGCCCGCTGGGCTGCTGGCCGCATGCACATGGCTGGCACCGAGGAGCAGCCGCAGGACGAGCGCATGGCCATGATCACGGAACAATCGATCGCCAACCCAAGCTTCTACCCGAGTGCTAAGTGCTACACGGATGGCTGTACGTGGCTCAACGACAAGCTACACGAGCTTATCAGGCTAGGGGACTGGAAGGTGGCCGCTGCCATGTACGATCCGCTTCCCGATTGGGCCCCGAGGCCGCCCCCCGGCGTCGAGTCCACCCAGGGGAGCCCGAGCACCGAGCCGCAAAACCTAGGCCAGCCGCAGCAGGAACACGAGCAGCAGCAACAGCAACCTCAGCAACAAGCACATCAGCACTCAAACGGCAAGGTTGAGTATGCGTCCCAGTATCCTCCGCTCCCCGGCGGACAGACAGACGCGCAACCCTCGTCGGCCGCATCCTCATACGGCTACGCCGCTCCGTCAGGGACATACACGAGGCCGCCTGGCGTAAGCGAGGGGAGTCCCAAGGTGGACGCACCAGGGAGGGCGGAGGATAACCCACCTCCCACTAAGCGTCGGCGGGGGAGGCCTAGCAAATACGCCTGACGTCAAGAATGGTGCAAGTTGGCCTTCTGTCAGGCCCCCGCATGACACGTCCGGTCGTATTATGCTTCGGGCGGTTCCCAGACTTTCTCGTCGCCCTTGATCTTACTGCTATTCCTTTCTAAATCATATTGTTTATTTCAAACGACGACACCGCTGGGCTTGTCGCCCCGCTTCTCTCCCCCTCCTCGTTAACCTCGGCAGGATAGCAGAGCGTGTCGGTGGCTCTACCTGTGGGTCTTGGGGGCCGATAACTCGGCGTGGGCGTCTTTCGTCGATACCTGGGTTGTGGCGTGGCGTTGTCTTCTCGGGAAAATTGTGCCAGAGGAGTCGTGGCAACAAAAACGAAACGGATGGACCGGGCTTCCAGGTTAGGGATGGAGCAAAACGCGTTAAGGAGTCTATTTCGATGTATGATGGAACCACTAGCCACCTTTTGCTGCTTTATTCCTCTCTTACTTTATTATTCCCATGCTTAATGTATTCCCTTGCTTTCTTCATCGTGCTTTCGACCTTTCTCTCCACTTGTAACATTGTATCTTTTTTCGCTTGTTGTCCCTTGTTTTGCCGGAGGAGGCAGCCATTACGGTTGCCACGGTGGAACTCGTCTGCACGGGAAGGCAGTTTTTATAGTGGCGGGAACCAAGGGCAGAAAGTATGGCATTTGGGGTAGAGGCCGTCCCACGGAGAGAGGGTTGCGAGTACCAGATTGGTGTTCTCTGTGACGACTCGGCGTGTCTAATGGGTCAAGATAGTGTTATAAGACGGCAAATCTCGTTCTGTTATCCTGTTTTTGCTGCCCGAACGAACAAGAGGCTACACAGGAATCGCATATCTCGCCCGAGCCCGCGCACCCACCCTGCCTGAGGGAACTCACCCCGCCGATGAGCTGGGTTGTACACCATATAGGCGCGCAAACGTGCGGCTTTGGAGGAAGTAAAAGTTAATAGAACCCCTGGAACGTATCCTCCTTGTCACGCACAACCCGGGCCACAGCATCCGCCACGGGCTCGTCGCCTCCCACAACATCAAAGGCGAGCCCGACGGTGGCGGCGTCCTGGATGCACCGGACGAGCACGGCGGCGACGTCGGCGCGGCTGACGGTCCTCCTGCCCGCGGCGCTCAGGCATCCCGGCACGCGGCCGGCGGCGACGGTCCCCTTGCCGTCCTCGGCGGGGCCGAGGCCTCCGGGCCGCACGATGGTGAAGTCGAGCGCGCGTCGGTCGTTGCCGCGGCACAGCTCGGCGTCGGCGGCCAGCTTGGCGCGCGCCCAGGCGCCCATGGGCCCGCCCCAGAGCCGGTCGCTGCCGACGACGTCGTCGGGCGTGTACCAGGGCGGCACGGGCCTGTGCTCGCGGTCGCGGAGGTCGAGCATGGAGACGCTGACGAACCTTTTTGCTGCTGCTGTCGTCGAGCCGTCGGAGGACACCCGGGCGCACGCGTCCATGGCCTTGACGGCGGCGCGGTGGTCGACGGCGTCGATGCGGCCCGGGTCGGCGCCGAAGGGCGCGCCCGCGCACCACACCACCGTGTCCGGGACCGGCTCGGCGGTGCGGATGGCGGTGGCGAGGGCGTCGGCGGTGCAGGTCTCCAGATCCAGGGCGATGACGGACCGCACGCCCAGGCGCCACAGCTCGTCGGCCTGCGACGGGTCGGCGCCCGCGCGGATCAGGCTGTGCACCACGTGCAGGGGTTCGCCGTCTGCCTCCTGCTCCAGGAGCTGGATCGTGAGCTCCCGGGCCAGCTTGCCTGCGCCGCCGAGGATGAGGATTGTGGGCATGGTGTGGTCTTTGGGCGTATATAGGCAGAGGTATGCATGTGTATCATCAGGTGGGGTCGGGAAGCTCGGAGGGGTGTGAGATTCACTCGACCCCGGATCGGTTATGAGCCTGCCCACCCTCAGTTGCAGACCGGCTTTGACATAATCAATGACGATATGTCACTCATATGTCATTGGAGCACCGTCCTGCACTCTTCATTGGGAGCAGGCCAGCACCGCCGGGCATGTAGCCAGAATCTGCATGTTGCAGTTCCAGCTTCATTATGCTTCGACATATAAAAGCCTAGTGGTTTTGATCCATCGTCTGCGTCCGGTCTGTCCTGGTCAGCGGGCCGTTGCGGAGGTGAAAGTCTGGTGCTGATGATTGAAGGATTGAAGGACGGAAAGCGATTCTCATCATCCTGCGCTCACTGAAGAAAATAAAAATTAGCAGACCCCACTGACGCTAGATGACCCAACTGCCTACCGTAACTAAGCGGACATCAGGCATCTATAGAGGTCCAACTAATGGCCATTACGACATCCGGCTTCCACGTCCACATAATTTACATTTATAAAGTTATCATTCCGGACTAGTTCTCATCATCGATGATCCCACCAACCCGTCATCAAGGACTCGAGTCGCCAGGGACAACTGCGTGGCGAAAGGCAAACCTATAAATCAACACTTAAAAAAAAAAATGAACGCTGCCCAACAAGCTAAGCTCACCCGTCTACGTGCCACCTTTCCGGGCCGGGCCGGGCTAGGCGCGTACCTGGACGAGCCCGAGGCCTGGCCGGCGTCGCGCGTCATCTTCCACACGCCGGGCTTCGTCGCCATCCACGACCTGTATCCCAAGTCCTTCATCCACTGCCTTCTGCTCCCGCGCTCGCCCGCCGTGCGCCACCTGCACCCGTTCGACGCCCTCGACGGCTCCGACCCGGAGTTCTTGGCCGAGACGAGGGCCCAGGCCGCGCGCCTGCGCCGGCTGGTGGCAGCCGAGCTGCGCCGGCGTCTGGGGCAAGACAGCGCGGCCGAGGCGGCGCGGAACGCCGTCCTGAACGGCGCTGCCACCGGGAGCGCGGAGGGAGGCGACGGAGACGGCGGAGACGACGGCGGGAGCAAGCCGCAGCTGCTGCCCGAGGGCCGCGACTGGGAGGCCGAGGTGCGCGTGGGCGTGCACGCGGTGCCTAGCATGGATCACCTGCACATCCACGTCATGTCGCCCGACATGGCGGGCCCGAGCATGAAGAAGAAGAACCACTACCTGTCGTTCAACACGCCCTTCTTTGTCGATCTCGCCGATTTCCCCTTGGCGCCCGATGATCCCCGGCGCCAGGGCGGGCTGATGCATCCCAAGGACCAGCTGGTGTGCTGGAGGTGCCGCAGGGACTTTGGGAACAAGTTTGAGGCCCTCAAGAGACACCTGGCTGAGGAGTTTGAGGAGTGGAAGAAGGAGTAGGTCCGTGTGATACTGGCCTGCAGTCAAGGCTAGCGAGCAATAGGTGATTTTCACGACAAGAGCCTGGGCGGCGAAAACAATAATAGTCGATTGGTCAAAAGGTATCAAGCAGCAGCAGTAGCAGCAGAAAAGACGAGGCATCACAACACAAAAGAAAAGTAATGAGCAAACGAAATCCCAGGTTTCCCTTCCAAGCGCCCCGCCAACCCGGGTTTCCGTCCACATGCTGTTGCCTGCTGACAAGTAAGGACTCTAAAACCTCCTCCCTGCTATCCTCCCGTGGTCTTATTATCTTGGCCCTGTATTCATGTCGTCCATTGTAATCCGTCGCGATTCCATATTGCGAGGAAATGCTGGCGGAGACGAGCACGCCGATGAAAAAGGGGCAACCCGCAGCTGAAAATAAAAAAAATGATAACGAATCCCAGACTGCGGAAAATGGCCCATGATCTAGCGCCACGGCGAGAGTAGGCGGCGCCAGCCACTTTCCGCGACATATGCTGTGGCAGCAGCAGCAGCAGCAGCGCCTTTGATGACACACAAGAAATTGTCAATATCTTGCCTTGAAAACGTTCCGTGGCAGAAAACGACGCGCGACGACGTGGCACGAAGGCGCCTGTCTGGTTGGTTTGGGCGCCATCACTACCAGCCCTGCTCGTCCTCACTCTGGTCGATGAAGGAATTGACGGCCTGCTGGAGATCTTAAGGTGCCGGAGAAGGATTGAGGGGAGAGAGCATAATTAGCTGCGATCTACTTGTCCCACAACCGCGCCACCATGGGGGTTTTATTTTTATTCGTCTTTCTCTTTTCTCAGCATTCTCATCTTTGATCCTCCAACGAGCGTGGCAAGGACGACGGGGCAGGCAATGTTGGCGGCAGGGAGGAGTGAGGTGGACAAAGACCGGCAGTACAAAACACCGTCGACCATCCACTTGGGGCAACAGCCGCAGGAGGTGGAACAGATACGAAAAAAAAGGAAGAAAAGAAAAAAAAAGGGGGGAAAGACTATTGGGGCTAGAACTTACCGTCGTCAAGCTCCTCGTCCTGCTCCGCCTCGGCATCATCGTCGGCGTCGGCGTCCTCAGCCTCGCCGCTGGCCAGCTCCTCGTCGTCGTCCTCGGCAGCAGCAGCGACACTGTCGCCGCTCTTGCGGCCCTTGGCCGCCGCGGCTCCCTTGGGAGGCCTGCCGCGCGGCTTGCCGCCGGGGGTGGTGGACTTCTTGGCGCCGGCGGCCTTGATGGCCGAGGGGGCCTCGCCGGGGGCGTACTTTCGGGGGCGGCCGCGCGGCCTGCCCGACGGCTCCTTCTTGGGCGTCTTGCGCTGGCTGGGCGACATGGGCGGGCGGCCCCGGGGGCGGCCCGTCTTGGACGACGTCACCGCCGTCGACTTCTTGGTCACCTTGGCGTCGGCCTCGGCGGGCGTGCGCGTGGAGGCGGCGGCCACGCCCGAGCCCGACGGCCGGCCGCGCTTCTTCGCGGGCGTCGACGACGAGACGGCGGCGGCGGATGCTCCGTCGCCTGCGTCGCTCTTACGGGGCCTGCCGCGACCCTTCCCTGTAGTAGTTGGGGCCATGGCGAGAGTCAGGAGCGTCGCGTTGCGATTTCTCCGGCAAGGATTTTTTTTTTTTTAATTTTTAAATTTTTTTTTCTTCCGAATTTTTTTTCCCGCCGCAAAAATCGCCAAAAATCCAGGCGAAATTTGTGATGAAAATAAAGGGGGAATCCGGCTCAAGTGCGCAAAACGAGCGTCAGAATGATTTTGCTGGTGGTTGATTTTTGTTTTGAATTTTTTTTTGTTCCGTTTTCCCCCTCCGCGTCCCAGTCCTGGCCCTTTTATATGGGAACTGGGCAGTACAGGGCGGCGCTACTGAAACGCGTCCCAATCGCGTGGCGTGCAGGAATGGAGGGAGACGAAAAAGTGGAGCATTAAATGCCAAAAAGCAAAGGCAGCGGAGCTCCAGAGAAGCTCAGCGTCCATTCATTGCGCGTGTTTAGCCTGAAGCTCGCACAGCATTTGATTGCTGACGAGCAGGGGCAGCACGCCGGAGAGCAAAAGAATGGAGAAGCAAGAAGAAGAAGAAGAAGAAGCAATCTGCCAGTGGGATGGAAGCACAATCTGCAGGCAATAAAAACAGCGTCGCGAAAATGGACGCGGCGCGCATGAAGCAACGGTTTCGGCGTGCACGTTTCCGCTAAATTAAAATCCAAGCAGCGCACGACGGCGCCACTGCTGCTGTGCGGGGAGAGCTTGGCCCCACTAAACAGCTCCCCGGAGCTCCATGCTATCCAATCTTATCAGAGCTGTCCCTGGGCCGCCATTGATGGCGTCGATCGGCGCTGCATGCGACATTGCCTGGATGAGTCGTGTTAAAACCCCGCGACAAGACATCTGCGGTGGCCGTCGATCACGAACCAACGTCATCATCAGTCCCGTCGTCGTGCCCGCCTAGGTCCCTCCCAATGGCGACCGCGATACCATCGATAGCGTGCCTGGGGGTCATAGGCAGAAATGTGAGCCCGCACTCGGTGAAGCCAACGAGCGAGGAGGACCGATCGCCTCTCCCTTGCTGACAGTACCACCACCCGAACGAAAGAACAATCCCCTCCACGTCTCCCTCTTCCCGTCCCACGACCCGGCCACCAACACGCTCGCGCCTGTGCGCACGCCGCTGCAGTTCAGCCTGCTGCTCTCGTCGACGCTCGACGTCTTCGAGCTGCGGTCCCGCCACCACGCCGCCGGCGGCACGGGGCTCAGCGGCGACCTGGGCCTGCTGCACGCCGTCGACGAGCGCCTGGCCGCCTACGGCTTCGAGACCAACACGGGCGTGCGCTTCGTCGTCGTCGTCGACATGCGCGGCCGCCGCGTCGACGCCACCGTCGCGGCTGCCCTCGGCGGCACCGCTGCGGCCTCGTCGTCTTCTGCCGCCGGCGGGGACGCTAAGGGAGGAGGCGCTGCCGGCGGGGGCGTCGCGGGCGGAGGCGGCCCCGGCGCCATGGGCAGGGCGGCCGCCGCCGTGGGGCTGAGGGAGGGCGAGATGAAGCCTGTGAGTTTTTGACTCTCGGTGCCGTGATGTATACGAAAGAAGCAAGGCGACACGGGAAATTATGCACTGCGCTGAGGGCCAGCTGCTGACTTGCTCCCTGTACAAACACAACAGATCTTCAGGGCAATGCAGACGGCCTACATCAGGCTTCTGCAAAACCCTTTCTTCGAGCCCGACGAGCACTCGCCCCCTGGCGAGCAGGGCGGGAAGAAGATTACGAGCCGCCGGTTTGCCGACGACATGAGACGGATCGGCGAGGCGTGGACCCCTGGCGTGACAAATCTGTGATGTATCTTGTTTCTCTCCATCTTTTCTGCATTCATGACGACGTTTCTATCCTTCCTGGTAGACGAGACTGGAGTTTTGGGGGTTTCAGCGTATCAAGCGGGAAGTTCGCAATGGAGGCTTGTGATATTCCATCCTCGCATAAGAAATCGTTCAGGATTGCCCCTGGCGCCAAAGACAGCAACGCCTTAAAGCTCGTTCTTCAAGCTGAAGATCTCGAACCGCACGCCGCCCTTCCCACGCCAGACGTCCTCGTCCACCCGGGCGACTGAGCCCCAGCCCCTGATGAGGGCCCTCCAGTAACACACCTCGGCAGCAGGGCTGAAGTAGCCCCCGCCCACAAACAGCTCCCGCTGCCTGGTCGCGATCCCCTCGGCCACGTCCGGGTGCGCCTCGAGCCAGGCCACCGTGGCGGCCAGGTCCGACCAGTCCGGGGCGACAAAGACGATGTTGGCCTCGGACGCCGCGTACCGCACCGGCCACGACCGCCGCGTCCTCTCCGCCATGACCTCCCCTTTGCGAGCAGCAACATGGCCATCACCACCACCACCACCACTACCACCACCGAGGAGCGAGCGCGAAAAGACGGGCCTGAGCAGGTGCGACGTGTGCTGCACCCACATCAGCGGCGGTGTGAGCAGCACGCTGCGGCACATCTGCAGCAGCTGGAACCGGCCGCTGTAGGCGACGCCCTCGGTGTGGATCACGTACCTGTGCCGGCAAAAGTCGTGGATGGGCAGCGCCGTCGTGTCGTTGAGCGGGAGCACGTCCGCCCACCCCTTCCCCGCCGCCGCAGCCTTGAGAAGACCCTTGCGCAGACCCGGCTGCAGCGCGCTCTCGAAGTGGGCCGTGCCGCGCCACACGACCGTGGGGACTTTGTCCTTCCAGGTGCCGGTGCCGGTGCCGTCGGCCGCGTGGTGCTTTTTCGCTTGACTTTGAGCGGCAGGAGCAGCAACGCCACCGTACCGCTCCTCGACGGCGTCGATGGCCGCCGCCGCCTCGTCAAAGGTGCCACCCGCGATGTGGCGCAGCGGCCAGGCCCAGAAGGAGAAGTGCGGCATGAGGAACGAGCGGCGGCCGCTGTTGTTCTTCTGCTTCCGGCCGTCGCCGCCCCGGAGCTGCGGGTCCGCGGCGCGGCTGTACCCGATCGAGGCGCCGATGCTCGAGGGCGAGTCCTGGAAGTTGATGGTGAAGACGGTGTCCGGGATGGGCTCGGGGGACGTGACGACTGCGCGGTGGAGCTGGTGCAGGGCTGCGGTTCTGGACTGGTGCAGAGTGAATGGCCGTTATCATAGGGGCTTTCTTTTTTTGTCCTGTGGCCTCGGCGTTGGGGGAACGGGTAGGAAAAAAAAAAACTTACGTTCAGCATCTCAGCCGACAGGTCTGATCTCCGTTGAGCGTTCACGATGTAGATCTGGGGATGCGCATGGCTGGTTAGCCAGAGTAACAACACCCCTGACTTGTGCAGCCCACCGACCTTGCCGTCCTTGATTCTCCCCTGCAGCGGCCCTAGATCGCCCGTATCCTTGACCTCGAACGGTCCCTCGGCGACCACATCATCAATGGAGTCTATCAGACCCGGGAAGACGGTCCGACACTGCTGTTCCGTTAGAGACAGCGACGACGACAAGGGCAGCTCAGCTGGTGGGATGGCCTGGCGGCTTGATGGCGGCAGGTTGCTGTTCCTTCCTTGGCCCATAAACCACAGCGCGATGTAGTAGACGAGGAGGCCGACGGCGAGCGAGGTGATGGCCTGGCGGGTGTGTCTGCGGCGGGACTGCCGCAGCAGCATGTGGGTCGTTGGTTTTGTTTTGCTGCCCATGGTAGCAGGAACGGCATGACCACAGGGAGTTTGCTGGGGCCCTGGGGAAGACTGATAATGGGGACGACACGAACACACTCTTACGACGACGCAAAAGCAAAATACGCGGAAGGTGGATGGGCGGAGGTTGGGACCCCGATTTCTCTTCTAGCGACATCGTGGAATGCTGGATACTGTGCTGTATGCAATGCCACATGCTACCTTTCTCTTTCCCCAACCCGTCATATTTCGCCTCATGACCCTAGGGACATACAGGCATAGCCCAACGCAGGGATGCCACCATTACCATTTCCCATGGCCCCGGTCTGGTGGCCTGACAGGCTGCCATGGCCGCTGCTGGGCCCGGCATATCTTGCTCCGGGCGTCAGTCTCTGGTTGGGTCTCCGTGACCAACCCAAAATTTGGGGGAAGATGCGTCATTGGCTGGCCCAGCGAGGGGCTTCAGCTCTCGCGGGGAGAGGAAGTGCTTAGTAAAGACTCTCAAAAAAAAAAAGTTAAAAAAAAAAAAATAAATAAAGAGCGCGCGCACTCACTCCGCATGCGATGAAACCTGATTTTGCTGGTTGTGGTGTGGCGTGTGAGAAACGAGAAGGAAGCCGTCACCAGGACTCCGCGGACGCAGCGAATTTGCTGCTTTAGGCATGAGTAGGCTCCCACAACAGCCAAGCTTCCCCGCTCGGCAGACAGGAGCAAAATCCGGGGTGCATAGGCACAATAGCCGTGGCATGGGACCCTGCATATATCACATCTGCAGAGCTGTGCCTGTTGTCTGCCACACCACATCGATGTGGGTGTGGTGGCGGTAGTCCGGGCAAACTGTGGTTACAGCACGTATTCCCTGCACATCGCATTCAGTTTATTTTGCAGCCTCCAGCAGCCGCGTCTTCAGCATTTGCCCCCTCTCCGCCTCAGCTCGGCAACGCTGAACCGCTCGAGGCCGGCAGGCTCGTCTAGCGTGACCGAGGGACCCATGCGCTCGCCGCCGCCGCCGCCAGCAGACGCGCCCGTCGTCTTTGCTGGCAAGTGCGCGCGCGGGCCGAGCGGCTTCGAAGCTGCGCCTCCCTCCCAGTGCCTGGCCTTGGCAGGCAAAGGCCGCCACCAGCCCTCGTCCCTACGGGCGTGCCAGCGCGCGCCGCAGAGCTCCCACAGGCGGCTGGCGGCGCGGCGGTAGGCGAACCGCTCGTCCTCGCCCGTGAAGGCGCCCGTGTCGGAAAAGTTGACGGCGGCGGCGGGAGGAGAAGCAGCGCCTGCCCTGCGCCTGTTCCCGTCGGCTCCGTCGTCTTCGAGTACGAAATCAGAGTCCTGGTCTGGGTCGTAATTTGCCGTCCGCGCGCCTGGGGAGTAGGTCGAGATGTTGGGACGGAAGGGCGAGAGCTGGTCTTGGTATCTGGCAGCGTTTTCTGTTGCGTCAGCCTTGCACATACCATAAACGTGCTAGCCAACATAAACGAGGAGACACTTACACCTCAGCGATCGTTTCCGAGTATGTAGCATCCTCGCCATCGTGGCCGGTCCCATGTTCGGTCGGGTTCGCAGACGAAGTCTCGCCGCCATCCGAGGATAGTTCTCGACGGTTCGACTTCCTAGGCCTGGTATCTGGGAAGAAAATGTCGTCGGGCCCGGCCTCGGCGCGCACGGCAAGCTTGCATCTGGCCTCGTAGAGCGCGTCGAGGAAAGTTATAAACCTCCTGGCCTCGTTCTTGCGCGGCGTTGGCAGTACGGGCACCCCGTCCACGATGAATGTGTGGAAGTTGGATGCCAGCGTTATGTAGTCAGCCGGCCCAAACGAAGCGACCAGCTCTTCAAATTTCCAGAGGGTGACGCCATTGTGCTGCCTTGGCACGGATACCGGTCTGCCGTAGACCACCAGGGCCGTAGGCTCCCAGGGGATAAAGTCGTAATTATGATATAATGCGGTCACGGCTGCGACGGTCTCTGCCCAGGTTCGATCACTTACGGGGTCCACAAGATACATTCTTGGCATAATGCTTTGGCAGTTCTCGATAGTAACTCCCTGGGAGCCACAATCTAGAGGTTTAGACGGTGACGGCTCACCCTTTCCGGTTGTGGCCCCCGGCGATATCAAGCCTCCGGCAGATGAGACCGTCGAATCACGCACGACCACCTGGGATTCAGCATCTCGCCGCCGCCAGTCCTTGGACCCGTTAATGTGCACAAAGTCGCATCTGGCCTTGAGGACCTCAAGGAAGGCGGCAAAGTCGCTCGTGGCGCCATACAGCTCGCCGCGACCTCGACCTCCAAGCAACAGCCTGTCGATCAGTCCGTTTGCGGGCGGGGCGAACACGGCGCCCGTGGCACGCTCCAGCTCCTCGGGGACGCGGTTGGACGAGGCGACGAGGACGCCGCCGAGCTGGAAGAAGGCGACCATGAGGCCGCTGAGCAGCTTGCTGGCGGCGCGGTCGGGTAGCTGGAACTCGTCTAGGAATAGTATCGGGCTGGCCTCGACCATCTCCTTGGCTAGCCACATGACTGAGTACTGCAGCAGGCTGTCGTCTCCTGTCGCTCCTCCACTTTTGCTGGCATCTTTAGCGGCAGTGGCAGCTGCAGATTCTTGGCGCATGTTACCCGAGGAGCGGTCCAGCTCCTGCTCGCGGCGGAACTGCTCGAGCCGGGAAAGGGCGTGCAGCATAAAGGTATTAAAATGCCAGCGCCGCTTCAGGCGCGTGGGCAGGCCGTCCGCCAGCAGGTCCAGCAGCATCGACTTGCCCGTGCCCACCTCGCCCGAGAGGAAGAGGCCCTTGGGCGAGTTGGCCTCGACTGCAGCCCGGTGGCTCGTCAGCACCCGCGTGAGCGCCATGGCGTCGCCTGCCGCCGGCCCGCTGCTGCTGCTGCTGCCGAGGAGGCGCGCGAACAGCGGGTTGCGCCAGATGGGGTGGCCCGGCGCCGCCAGCTCGCCGTGGATGTCGCGGTTCGTCTGCTGGGCGGTCCGTGTCGCATGGATGGCCTGCGGCACGCGGCGCAGGCGGGCACGGTACTCAGGGGACGGGACGTAGTCCTTGAGGCGGCGGTACAGCTTCTGCAGGTGCAGGGCCAGGCGGTGCTGGGCTGGGTCGGGGAGGTAGACGCCCGTGGAGACTAGGGATTGGTACTTGACCAGGGGATCGGTGATGGCCACCGCAGTGCCTATCCCGCGTCTCATATTTCGGGTGGCATGAGTTGTGTATTTGATATATCTGATATAGGCCGTTGAAGGAATCTTGGTCACTTGCCGAGGTCTAGATACCGCCATGTTAACAGCTAGCTGCACTGAAGGCGGGGGTCAGGATCCACCAAGGGGCGCTGTTGCACGTGCTGCAATTGCGTTGTTTCAGGGGCATAGCACTTGTTAGACTCCGAAATTATTGACAGGCACCAACGTTGATGTTCACACAACCGCACAGGTACAAGCTGAGCCCTAGAAATTATAGCAGAAAAGACAGCCATTCAAAGAGCCCCGGTCGGCGGCTAGCCGTGCTGCGGCTTAAAAGGCACCTTGAAAGACCACTCGCCCGACTTGACAAGCTCGACGCTCGTCTCGCCCGAGCCGCCGCCGCGGGGCAGGGCGACCTCCATCTCCGTGGTCGGCGGCACCACGACGTCAACAAACAGCATCTGCTCCGCCCCCGTCTCCGGCCCCGCATCCTCCAGCCTCCACGCGCAAGCCACCTTGCCGTACGGCGTCAGGTGCTCGGCCCTCGCCCAGCGCACCGCGCCCGGGCCGCCGAACAGGAGCGCGGGCTCGGCGCGCGCGCGCCGCCAGCCCGGCTCGAGCCTGCGCAGGCCCGCGAGCCGCGCGACCATGAAGGCCACGACGGCGCCGTACGCGTAGTGGTTGAAGCTCGTCATCTCGCCCGGGTTTATGCTGCCGTCCGGCAGCATGCTGTCCCACCTCTCCCACACCGTGGTCGCGCCCATGGACACCGGGTACAGCCAGCTGGGGTTCTTGTCGGCGAGCAGCATCGAGAGCGCCACGTCGGCGTGTCCCTGTTTTCCCTGCTGCTGCTGCTGCCGGGCCAGAGCCTCACACACATAGGGCGTGCCTGCGAACCCCGTGCCCACCCGGAAGTCGTTGCCGCGCACCAGCTCGGACAGGCGCGTCGCGAGCCGCGCCTCCTCCGTCTTGGGCAGCAGGTCGAAGCAGATGGCGAGCGCGTACGCCGTCTGCGCGTCCGAAGTCATGCGCCCGTCGGCCGCCACGTAGTAGTGGGCTGCGAACTCGGCGCGCGCGCTCTGCGCCTCGGCCCGGTACGCGTCGGCGTCGGCGTCTCGGCCCAGGAGCGTGGCGATCCGGCTCGCGTGGTCGAGCGAATTGATGAGGAAGGCGTTGGCCACGAGGACGGCGTTCGTCTTCGCCTTGGCCGGCTCCTCGGGTGGCGCGTCGGGATCGAGCCAGTCCTGCAGCCGATATGATATGTCTGGTCAGAAATCTTCTCTTCAAACACCCCCTAGCCGGGAAAAAGGGGAGTGAACGGTAGGTTTTCAGGAGGTGAGAGTTGGTAGGTAGGTAGGTACTCACTCCCAGCTGTCTCGAGTTCAGATCCCACAAATGCGTCAAGTTCTCGTCTCGAGGGATGATCTTGAGCCAGTCCTGGATGGACGGGTACTGCTCCTCCAGTATGCGAATGTCGCCCGTCGCCTCCCACATGGCCCAGGGCGCGAGAACCACCACGTCGTGCCACACGGCGCAGGGGAACAGCCCCCCAAAGGAAGCGCCCCCGTTCCACCAGATGTCGGGGCTGACCAGGGGCGGCAGGCCCTTGAGGTTGCGCTGGTCCGCCCGCAGGCCCGCGAGCCAGTCGCGCAGCAGGCCGAAGGAGCCGTAGAGGAAGTTGGCCGTCGGGGCGAAGACGGCCAGGTCGCCGGTCCAGCCGAGGCGCTCGTTGCGCTGCGGGCAGTCGGTCGGGATCGAGAGGAAGTTGCCGCGCATGCTCCAGCGCACGTTTTCGAACAGCCGGTTCAGCCGCTCGTCGGAGCACTCGAACGAGCCGCGCGCCTCCATGTCCGTGTGGCACACGACGGCCTCGACCGAGGCCTCGAGGTCGCCCGACTCGGCCGGCCAGCCGTCGACCTGCGCGTACCGGAACCCGTGGAACGTGAAACGGGGCTCGTACGCCTCGTCGCCGCCACCGCGCAGCGTGTACTTGTCCTGCGCCTTGGCTACGCGCAGGGGGCGGGTGCCGAGCTCGCCGTGCTCGAGGACCTCGGCGTGCGAGAGGAGAATCGAGTGGCCCCGCGGGCCCCGCAGGCCCCTGAGGCGGAGGAAGCCCACCAGGTTCTGGCCGAAGTCGAGCACGGTCTTGCCTGACGGCGTCGTGATCTTGGCCACCGGCTTGATCGTCTGAACGCGGCGGACCGGCTCGCTCGAGCCGCGCCTGAGGTTCACGCTGGTCGGCAGCGGCGGGAGCACGTCGACCGGAGTCCACTCGTCCGGTTTGACATCGTCAACGCTCGACCACCCGGGAATCTCGGCCGTGGCGTCGTACTTCTCGCCGTCGTAGATCTCGGCGAGACGCACCGGGCCGCGCGCTGCCACCCAGGTCTTGTCGGTCGCGACCGTCACCGTGGTGCCGTTGGCCATGGTGACCTCGAGCTGGGCCAGCAGCGCGGTGCGGTTTCCGTAGGTGTTCCGAATTCCGCCCTCGTCCCAGCCGAGGCGGCCGTTGAACCAGCCCTCGGCCACCCTCACGCCGATGCAGTTGGCGCCGGCCCGCAGGTGCTCCGTCACGTCGTACGTCTGGTAGGCGAGTTCGCTGTAGTACACCGTCCAACCCGGCGCGAGCACGTAGTCGCCCACCCTCCGCCCGTTGATCTCGGCCTCGTACACGCCCTGCGACGTGATGTGCAGCCTGGCCGACTTGATGGCCGCCGCTGCTCCTGCCTGCTCCCCGCTCGCCAGGTCGAAGGTTTTGCGGAACAGATCCTCGGGTTTCGGCGTTTTTGGGTCCTCTGCAGCCCACGGCGCCGAGACGAGGCTGGCGGCGGCCCAGTCGTCCCTGGACAGGAGCCCGGTCTCGAACCAGGACGGCTCGCTCCAGGCCGTCCAGGCGCTGGCACCGCCCTTCGGCCGGGCCCGTACGCGGGCGGAAATGGCCTCTCGCGAGCCGATCACCACCGTGCCGTTTGACTTCAGGGGCCATGGCACGAGCTGGGATTCTGGAGACTCGACTCTGGCGGAGCACAACTCTGTCGTGGTCCCATTGGCGAGCGTCGTCCTGCTCAGCTGGATCTCGTACTCCTCCTGGTGGAAACCGGGAGGTGCGTTGGCGAAGCGCCATGACAGACGAGGCTCCGTCTCGTCGATGCCGCGCGCCTCGCCTGGGCGGTGGTGCTCGAAGCGGACATCGACGACGGCGACTGGGGATGGGTCAGGCATTGTCTTTTTAGGATGACGTGGTTGTAACTTGATCTTGACTGCCACCTAGAGCTTCACAGCTTCTCCCCGACTGGGAGAGCGGGAGTGGTTTTATAGCAAGGGCCAGTTACGAGCCCGGTTCTGCGGCTCCCCCATCACAAGGTCTCCCGCCCCCTCTCCTGTGCAGAGCGTGCCGTCGCACCGATGATGGCCCGAAATTCCCGAGAACAAGGCTTCTATCCTGCCGAGTGTAAACTGCCGGGCCCACTTCTTCCCCAGATTGCCCCCGCAAACGGCGCCCGTTACAATGGTTTATAGACGGGGTAGACGTGGCATGTACCCCGCGTCGGATCGGCCGAGAGTCCAGCGAAGCGGGCCGTCGTTTCGTGTTTATGCTGTCCCGTGTACCTCTGCAGGCTACATAAAATGAGACCTACCCACGGGCAAAACAGGGAAGACCCATGCTGCGCAGTCCAGTCTCGCCGCCATCATGAAGGCATGGCTGCTAGCGATCGATCTTACTTTGGTGGACTCTTTTAGCGCTGGCTATCTAAACTTCTTTTTTTTGGGTTGGTAAAGAAGAAACAAAAGCAAAGAACCATGATATCTTCAATCACACTCCAAACATGCGGCCTTTGATCGAGCTTGAATCAAGCGTTTTCGGCGCATCTCAATGATCTCCCAAGCTTGGCCCCGAGCATCAGGCGTCCGGAATATCTGATGCCGCTCAAGGCTGTGCCCTTTCTTGGCGCGCGCATGTTGCAAAGATACAAGACCGAGGACAGTATGACAGCCCCTCCCACCTCTGGCTGGGGCCTCCTTGGCACAGGCGGCCCCTCATTGTCCCGTATTCGCGAGCCCTCTGGCAACTTTACACAACAAACTAGCGGCTGCTGCTGGCGACGTGGTCGCTCAAGCTTTTTGCCTACACCTGCTCGTACTCCCGCTTTACATACCGGCGGCTATCAGGTACATAAAAAAATGGGACTATCCGAACAATGTCTTGAGGACGCCCTCATACCAAATCTGTCCCCGCCTTCGCACTATAGACGGGTATGTCCGAAGCCCCGGTACCATGTCTAGTCGTCGCTCATATCGACGTCGTCTCGCTCCCTATATGTCCAACTCGACTTGCCGCCGCCGCCACCACCGCCACCGGAGAGCCCAAAGATACCAGCCGCGCCTCTCGGACCAGAGGGCTGGCTGCTATACTCCGGGCACTGGTCTGAGTTCGGGGCGCCGAATCTCCCACCACTCCATTGATGCCCTTTGCTGTACGTTCCCTGGCGCAGGATTTCGGCCTGGGATGTACCACAGCTGGCCTGTCCCTGGCCGCCGCTGAAAGGAGGTGTCGTAGAACGACCGCTGCCGCCGCCGAGACTGAACCGGACGGGCGGCGGCGGGCTGTCAGACGCGAAGCTGCTGCTACCAGAAGAGGCACTGGGAGGAAAGACTGAAGTGGAGCGGGGAGGAGAAGGCGACACCTCGAACACCCTGCCGCCGCCGCTGAGATCGGACACGGGACCCCCGCCGCGCATTGTCGGGTTGTACCGTGGGCGGCGAATGCTTGGCTGGTGCGGCCTGGAGGGCGCTGCCTCTGCAGAGGAGGGCGAGGACGATGACGCAGACGAGGAAGCGGCTACGCCTGTCTCCTCCTCGAACCCGTCGTCCATTTCCCAGACGTATTGGCCCATATGCGCCTTGAACTGCTTCTTGAACTTCTTGTTGAACGCCTTCTTCACCTGCCTTTGGATCTCGCGCTTGACCATCTTTTTGAGCATCTTGGATGTGCGCTTATCCAGCCCAATGCCCCCCTCCGGCTCCGACCCCGACTCCTCGCCGTCAATGTCCATGCTGTCGCGCCTCCGGTTCTTGTTCTTGCTGTCGTGGCCGCTGCTGCTGAGGATGATGGTAGCGATGGCCCGGGATCCTCCGCCCTGGTGCATCGGCAGGCACTCAGCTTGCGTGTCTATCCTGATGGGCAGGGCTTGGGGGAAGTTGAAGCTTGTGGTGGCTTGGGATTGCATGGGCCATTCTGGTTGCTGCTGCTGCTGCTGCTGCTGCTGCTGCTCTTGGTTTCCCCAGGCCGATGGTGAGGGAGACGTCGGATACCCGCTTGTCGCTTGGGCTGAGATGGTGTTCATCTTGAGCGTATATGTATGTATTTGATACTTGCGGTTTGGGATGAACGTATGCGAACCCGGCTTCTAGAGTCTCTGTAAAGCGGCTCAGGAAGGAAGAGTGAAGGGTTCAAGATCGAGGCTTAACCGGCCGTAGGGGAAGTGGTAAGGGATTTCGCAGGCTCCAGCGAGTGATGGGAGCGAGGAAAGGACGCGGAATCAGGCGATGAGGTGAGTGAGGGCTTTGACCACCTACCTGCCCAGAGCACCACCTGGAATCCATTGTTTCGACGTGCGAGATTACTGCCGACATTTCCAGTAGGAAGATCGTTTGGTAGCCCCTTCCCATAATGGTTGAAAGAGGCACGTTCATTATAGCGGCGAGTGGGCAAGCACAGAAGACAATATCAAGAACAATAGGTAGGTATAACTGCCAGGCCGAGCATGCCGGCCGGTAACAAAGCAACCGCGATGTGTGCCAATACGAACAATGAATGGATTGTGGATATTCAGACGCGGTGATGGTAGGGTGGTTTGTCCATTGTCACAAATATGGCGGCAGCTGTCATCACGCAAGGCTGAGACCCATTATGCTACCATCGGCCCCGCCGTTTTGAAGGGTGGGCGGGATTGGCGATTGGCCATAGAACGGAAGCAAACAAAGACCTGCGCCCTGTCTTCTGGCACTGCCGCCTACCGACCCAAAAAAAAGCAATTCTGACACGCTCACTGGGACCTCGAGTACGCGGTAGGTATATCTTTTTTCCCTGCTTCTTATATATTCTTCCTTCCTCGTGTGTGCCCTGTTATTTCCTGGTATTTATTTATGTTTTATGTCCTTATCTTTAACCATTGAGCCCATGTGGTGGGCACGCCTTTTCTAGGGAACGGGGTGCCGCTGCGCAGTCCAACGAAATATCAGATAGACGAAGACTTTCGATCCAGAGACACCCAACAGCCCTTGACCAACACCCTCTTCACGCCTACATTACCGACAGGTACACTGCACACCTCGACTTGTGACAAAAACAGCACAATGGCTTCTTCCGCTTTCCCTCTCCGTTTAAGGATCTAGGTGGGAAAGTCTAGAAACCATCCCGGAAAGACGCAGACCCTGACGACCCGAGAACGAGATCTGTTCCCAGTGCTGTGCTCAAAGGCGGCATTTGCCGTCTCGACGCCGCCAGCGAGTCGCTGGGCTCATCCGGCGATAAGACGACGCTTGCCTCCACCAAGGGGCAGGAAGCTGCTCCACCCTGCCAGCTCGAGCTCGACGTGTCTGCTTTCCCGCTTTAATTCTGGCGCCAATACCAAAGCATCTGGAGGCCAGCGTGCGTCTCTCCATATCGTGAAGTCAGATATATATATCCCTGGGATGTTCCGCCAAAGACCTCAAGCATCACTATTAAGCATATGTGCTTCCGACCGAGCAGCCTTGCTTTCTGGAGGTTGCTGGGGGTTTTAATAGCAAAGGGAGCCCACTTGGACAATGAGAACTACAGAAACAACGGCAGAGAGGACTTTGAAACGTCGCTTTGGTGACTCTACGGTGGGCGATATACGAGAGCTGATAGACATTGGTCTCCCAAGACTGAAAAAAAAAGAGATGACCACCTCGCTGTCTTGGCTTGTTTTGTTAGCTCTGGTCCTCAAATCTCACTCGCGGGGATGTGTTCGTCGTCTCCTTCATTTTCTGGCTGCTTCCTTGTGCGCTTACCGTCTTGCAGTCAGCCTAGTCCTAACCGGGGCTGTCCTTTGGCTAGGTAGGGAGGTACCCTGTAGAATGCTTGGGCCTCAATTCGTATAGGGGAACCCGCCAACTCTTAGCGCGCGAGAATCCCGGCCGGGCGGAGCGCTGTGTGTGTGTGTGTGGTGTGCCTGTTTTCTCACCGAGTTTTATCTCCATTCTCGCGATGGGGATTGGCGGGCGTTGCTGGCCCCCCAAAGTATACCCACCGTTTACAACCCGCCCAACCAGCTAGCTGTATTTTGTCGCCTTGCCACACGGCAATTGGAGGCGGTCTGGGTACCCTAAAGCGAGCCTGCCTGGTCTTTAGTAGTGTTTAATTGCCCGCATCTTCTGTCGATGCCTGCCTGCGCAACCTGCGTTAACCTTTTTCCATCCTCGCTCTCTTGCAGTCAAAACACCAAAATACCAAAACCCTGTTTCATTTGAGGTGCGGGATCGCCCGAATATACCCGCAGGATGTCAGCAAAAGCCTCCCCCGGAGCCGCAAACCAGTCCCGTCGACGAGACACCATCAAAGGTGAGCAGCCTGACGGTGGCGGGGATGCCGTGCCGCCCGCCTTCTCGTATCGCGGCCTGGAGCTGGACGAAGAGGCTGTTAGCAACCTCAGGCTCGTATCGATCGAGCCACCCGACACCGCAGCAGAAGACGACACGGTGGTCTGCACGCTGAGCGTCAAGCCATTTAGAGATATGCCCCAGTTCGAGGCGCTGTCGTACATGTGGGGGCCCGAAGCGCCTCCCGACGAGCGCCTGGAGATCCTGCTCAACGGTGTGCGCTTCCCGGTCCGCGCCAACCTGCTCGGCGCCCTGCGGTATCTCAGGGGTGAAACCGGGTCGTCAACGAGGTTGTTCTGGATCGACGCCATCTGCATCAACCAGGGGGATATCGAGGAGCGCAATCGGCAGGTGCCCCGGATGAGACACATTTACTTCAGGGCCTCCACCGTCGTGGTCTGGCTTGGAGTAGACTATGTCAAGGTCCAGGACCGGATCCCAGAATTTAGCAAAGAGCCCCCTGCAGAGTCTAGCGATGCCTACCCCAAAGAAGAGTCGGAAATGGTTCTGGCGTTGCAGAAAGACGCATACTGGGGGAGGGTGTGGATATTGCAGGAGATTGGACTCGCTCAGAGGCTGCGGGTCTGTTTCGGCCGCGTCTGTTTGCCCTGGACCAACTTCATCCACCTCCTTACACTACACCACGGCGACAACAACGATAGTGGCCCGCTATGGCTAGACCTGAAGCTGCGGGTAGAGAGGCAGCCCGGCTCGCGCGCACTCAAGCAGCTGCTGAAAGACCATCAGAAGGCCGGCTGTTCGGAGCCAAGGGACAAGGTGTACGGGCTACTTGGCCTAGCTTCCGACGCGGCCCGCTTCCCGGTTGACTACAAGAAGTCTCTGATGACGATCTGGGAGGACACAATGGTGTTTCTCAATGGCCACGGTCTTATCAAAGAGAGTCTCGAGATTATCCAGACCGGGCAACTGGTCAAGCGCTTGCTAGAGCCCAGAGCCCCCAGCCCACTCGCGCAATCAATGCCTCGAATCGACAGGCCCCCGGTCGGAGAAAGCACCGGCAACGGCAGATTGTTCCGTCTAGAGGCAGCTTATCTTGGATCCGTCGTCGACCTCGGGCCCTCTGTCGCCGACTTCGTCGCAGGTCTCAGTGTGGTAGATGCCTGGGATTCTACGGTCTATGACGGTTTCGAGGGTCCCGAGAGAGGTGAAGCATATTGGGAGAACAACCTCTTGCAGGGCTCTCTTTTGAACCTATCACGTGAGACGCTGAAGCGTAGTTGCTTCAACCAAACAAGCAGCGTCACATGGACAACGTCCTCAGATTCTCCGACACATGATGGCGCCGCTTGGAGTACCAAAGCTCGCGCGAAAGCTGAAATTCCGGCGGCCGGGGATCCGGACACCCAAACGGCGCGGGTCGGGGCTCGTGAGCAGAGTGGCCCGCGGCTCATCTTGCTCAAGAACTGTCCTTGGGAACGTGGCTTCAAAACAGAACGAAAGATGGGCATCGCCTCTAATAGCGTTCTCGCGGGCGACTCGTTGTATTGGGTAAAGCCTTGCCGCAAGTCTCTGCTAGTCCGAAGCGGGGACTACCGGCGGATCCGCATTGGATACGCCCCGCGTCCGGAGATTCAAGCCCAAATTGTTGGAACGGCACTGACGACTGAAGACCTCATGTCGCTGCGTGACAAGGTTGACCGGCATTGGGACAGGCCCACGAGATACTATCAAATCTGTGCGGATGCGATGACAATCTTCGCTATGCTGGAATAGGCATGGAATCAAGAGCGCGGAATCTCGTCGCAGCATCCTGTCACACGGGGATATCAGTGGAAATAGATAGGTTAGTCCTGGGAGTGACATTTCAGCTATCTGCGTTTCGCTCTCCATCGAGACCCTCATCGTCATCTTTAAGGGATTTTCCGCCTTGATGCCCAAGTTCGGGTCGACAAGTTCATCATCGCCAGCCACATCAGCCTCCCCGTCTACACCATGCGTTTTAAAACATCAAGAACTTGTCCTCGCCAGGCTAGAAAAAAAAAAAACATACAACACCAAGGATTCCCCAATGGTCACCCACCTAAATACGTTCGGCCTTTACATGTTTTGGTTTGTAGAAACTTTTTGATAAAGTGGGATTAAAAACGCCCGGAAACGGAGGTTTCGCTTCCAAAAACGGACGCCTCTGCTCCCTTTTCCTTTCATGCAAACCTCCCCTACCGTCCACGGCCGTCTGCTGCGCCCCACCCTACAACCCACTTGTGTTACAACTTATATGCATCGTCCTTGAACGAGATAAAAAAAACAAGTGCCTTTGGCGCTTTTGCTCCCCTAATAGCACGACCTAAATATGCCCAAGGAGGATCTCTTCTCATTTGCATTTAATCGCGCGCATTCCGTCGCGGCGGCTAGGTTGCTGGGGGCGGTCGCGACTGGCCTTAGTGCCTGCGGAGGCGTGGTTTGATGCCCGCAGCGAGACCGGAGGCCCGGGTGCGTGTGGCCCCCTATCCCGCCCAGCCTGGCTGACGTAATGATCCAAGGCCCGTGCGCCTTGGAGACCCCTGCTGGCCACGACATCGACAACCTAGCTGCAGTTTTTCGTTTTCTGGAAATGCAGCACCGAGGCTCTGCACCCCGGCGCGGGAAGGTAGGTAGTTAATTTCAGCTCTGACAGCATACGTGGAGATGGTGACGGGTGAGAGAGAATGTGTGTGTATATTTAACGTCGTCATAGTCGAGATCTACCGGTCCCTGCCTCCCAAGGGGCATTCGACGTGCTGCGCTACCTAAGCTATCACGAGGCTAAACGCCGCTATTTGGCGGCTAACAACTTAAACCTGAAGGCACACGGAGTTCGGGTCGCATTCTGGCGCTCCATGTTAGTGAGCGGGCGAGCAATCAGCAGTTAGGATGTAAAAAACGCCAGAGCGTTATACATCAGCGCTGCGGGTAGTAGCAATGCGGTCGGTCGGCAAGAGCCGGGGAAATAGTAAGGCTGGGTGGGGGACCTTGGGGCCCTGTGCCCGGCTGAGGAAAGAAAGTTCGGGGGCTGGAGGGCCTAGTTCCAACCAGGAGTGCTCCGCCTTGTGTGTGCGTATCGAACGACAGGCTGCGCGGTTTTGCCAGCGTGGCGCGGGTCGGGCCGTTTTCGACACTGGCAAAAGAGAGCCGCGCGGACCTTGCGCGTGCGATGCCACCTGTACATGCGTATAGCCCGACGTGGCAAGGGGCTTGCCGTTTAGGCAAATCGTGCGCGTGCGTGCTTAACAGGCAAAGTGCGTGCTAAGGCAGGCCAATCTTGCGCCCTGCGTATGGCTGGGTTGAGGAGTCGCGAATGTGGTGAAAGGGCGGTGGTCAGCGAGTGCTGGTGCTGGGTAAGGTATAGTGTGGTGTTGTGGGATAAGGTGCTGCGTTGGGGAAGGCAGAAAAGGAAACGACGATCGGGCCGATCTTTCGTCCAAGGTATCAAACTGCTTTCCGGCCAGAAGTCTTCTTGTGCGTTCGGCATCGTTCCGGCGCATGCCGGGTAACTGCGAGGCGAAAGCGAAAGGAAGTCAAAGGGCGGTCTGGTGATCAGTGATTGTCATTGCTTGCTCTAGGGGATTCCTAGAGGCTAACCTAAGTTGGTCCGGAGCGTGGATTACCTATCAATAATAAGGCTGGCTGGCTGCTTGCTGGGCTCGCCTGCAGGGGGCACATTGTTAGCCATTGCGGCCTAAGCAAAATTGCACATTGGGCTCGACGAGCTCGGCGTTCATTTACCCAACATATTTCGAGGTCACCCAGGGTGCCAGCGAGCGCTAGCATACACGCTGTGTGCTGCGTTCGGAGCGCTGACCCTAGAGCCTCACTTTTACCAACTCAACCCGTCCGGAATTTCTGTGCTTCCAGCATATCAAAGTATTTTGCGCCGCGGTCCCTTGCCTTGGCTCCGGAACTACGGAGAGGCAAAACGCAACGATGTTAGGCCCGGCTCGGTACCAATTCGCAAATTTCCCTCCCGCAGTAGCAAGCCCAGCTCCCCCCGTCGTGAAAAACGTCAACACGGATGATGCTGCGCAGCCCCGCAATGACGCCGCCCGGGGCTTATACGGCAAACCTTCCCACATGGTTCATCCCGAGGAGCCTTTTTATTACGGGCGGGTCGAGTATGACCATGAGCTGGGCCACGTTATCACGCCGGATGTGACGCGACCCCGTTCCCCGGCTGCCATCAACTCAAACTACCTGTCTTCGCACTATCAAATTACCACGTTGAGGCCGCCTCCAGCTAGCCAAAAGGACTATCACGAAGTGCCGCCCGCCGTCATGGCCGGCGGCCCTCCGCCGCCAGAACTAAAGGCCGCGCAAGAAGCGCGGCGACAGGCGCGCCACAATCTGCGCATGCTGGAGGAGACGACGCGCTGCGAGCTGGAGGCGACGCGCGACGAGCTGAGGAAGGCGAGGCGCTGCAAGCTGGAGGCGAGGCGCTGCAAGCTGGAGGCGAGGCGCTGCAAGCTGGAGGCGACGCGCGACGAGCTGAGGAAGGCGAGGCGCTGCGAGCTGGAGACGACGCGCTGCGAGCTGGAGGCGATGCGCGACGAGCTGGGAAGCGACCACGACCGCTCTGTAGTAGCCGCAGCTCCTGGAGATCACGGCCTCGCCGATAATGTTGCACAGGACAAGATCGACACCGTCGTCCAAAGCAAGCGTCTGGCAAGCGACCACAAGTTGAAGATATCGCTACCGTTGGCCCTCGCCCATTCCGGGACGCCGCCCGTGTCCTCGGAGGACCTGGAGACGGGCGCCGAGGTCACCCTTCATTGGTACGCCAGGTCGAGCTCCTTTAGAAACAAGGATTCCGTCAAGACCCGGAAGAGGGTGTCCTATTCTGAGCAGCATCACCCTATGGTGCCTCCGCCGTCGAGCGTGGTCGTGACGGCAGTTCCCCCCTCCAACTCCGGCTACTACAGTTTAATGGGTCAGAAAAGCTCGCTATCCGAGCACCCGAGACCTACGGCTCCTCCCGGGAATTTGGACACAGTGGCAGAACGGACAGTAGACTACGGCGGTTTGGAGCTCGACGACAACGATCATTCAGTGGAAGCGATCGTTGACGAGGAAGACGACGGCGACGGCAGGACGACCTACTCTGCGCCGGGTGGCGTTGCTGATGAGAGGGTTAAAGTGTGGATCTCGGTAGTCGCAGACGACATATTGTGTAGTTTACTGAGCGGCGAAGATGCTATCGGTAACGAGTCGATGCAGCGGGTGTTACTGGCTCTCCCTCAGCTGCTGAAGACCTTCGCGCTGGCCGTAGGGCATGGGCCAAAGCCAGGAATACATAGGGACGTCATGTACTTCCTTCACAGGTATCGCAAGTAAGTCTCCGTTCTTTGGCGCAAATCTCACAGGGCTCTTCTACGCCTGCTTCAAAAAGCCGCTGTACTGACTGCTGTTCGTTTTGCATAGAGAGATTACGGACTCCATCAAGGAACGGCACGCACGTGGGTTGGAGGAGCAGCCTCCTGGGCCAGATTCAGAAACCGAGAGTGAGCACAAGGAGGCCAGCCAGAAGGAGCGCATCGAGTGGTGGCTCAAGTCCGTTTCGGAAGCGGACGGCGACCCACTCGAGGTCGAGGACCGGAAGGAAGGCGGACACGAGGACGAGTCCGAGACCGAGGACCAAAAGGAAGACGAAGACGAGGACGGCCCCCCGGAACTATCCAGGTACCGAACCATCGCCTTCCAGGAGCCCGCATACCAACGGCTTATCGACTCGATGAAACGGGAGATGGTACTCGCACCAGCCCAAGGAAGCTTGGACATGGCTCGTCAAATCTACTCCGAGATTGATAAAGCGCTCTCGGGAGGCAGGGGTAGCAACGTGAGCCGGGGCCGGCCGTCCCAGAGTTCAGGAGCCGTATTTGACGTCGACTGGGATCCTTGGGCCTTTGTCGACGAGCAAGGGTATGAGGAGGAGGCGTCGGAGGCCATTGCGGCCGTTCTGACCCTGACGGGCTCGGAAGTCGATGCTGAGGCCCTGCCGACCTCAGAGTATCTCAGACGGACGTGGCCGGGCAGGGGCCTACCCGTGTTGGAGCTGATCCAGGAAATCGTTAAATACAAGGACAGCGAAGAGAGACGGCGTAAGCAGACCCCGTGGCGAGACTTGTGGCCAAAGTGACGACGGGGTGAACTGACATCTATGTTCCGATCCCAGGTACACTCCCTGACGGAGCTTCCATAACGATGCATGGTAGTCCCAACTCGGGGTTCAAGGCGCGGATCCATGGCCCCGCTGACACCGTGGCCCAGATCGGCCAGGTTCTCTCATGGCTCGGCGCTGCTCTGCGTAGTCCGCCCCGCGAAGGCCTGTTCTTCTGTGTTCCATCGGTGAATACCATCACAGCAAGCCGCAAGCCCCGGGAGGGAATGGATCAGGACCCGGCGGAACATTCTCCCGATACGCATTTCGGGATATCGTATCGATTCGAGGCGTTCTGGTCATCGGTCAAAAAGCCGGAACTCAACGGCCAATGCTGGCACAACTTGCTGAGGGAAGCGGTGCTGGTCCCGGGGTTCCCCATCCTTTGCAGGCGGGAACCGCGCTTGGGTTTGGAAATCCCACTTGACATGGCGGCGTTCCTGACGGGGACTAGAATGGTCGAGATCTTCAACTCCAAGATCTTCATCAAGGGATTTTCCGCTATGCTCGTGCCCACCGACCGGCGAGGCGATGTCGTCGTCTGGCACCTGCTCTACACGACCGGCACCCACATTTCTTACCTAGACGTTCCGATCGGCCAACGCCACACCACAGACGTGGGCATGCCCGATCTGGAACAGGCCCGGCACGTCGTCGGATGGTGTCCGGAGGCGACTTATCACGTCGGAGCGCCAACGGAGAACTACGCAATCAAAGGATCAGGACTTGACCGCGCGTCGGCGGGGTGCAGGCTCCAGAAGGCTGGCATCCAAGGCGGCCAATACCTCGTCGGTACTTTCGAGTTTGCCGTCAGTGAGAAGCAAAAGTCCGTACATATGGAACGTGCTGGAGATTACGTCGAAAAGCTGGAGATCATCGCGGGGGAGTACGTGGTACTCTGGGACAAGGACCTTGAGAAGGGGTGGCTCGTGAATGGCGTCAATGCACTGCTGCACTTGCTTCGCGCATCACTCTACCACAATCGAACGGGTAGGTCCAAGTCGGTGTACGTGTTTAAACACCACGGATGGGATAGGTTCGATGAGCCCGGGGAGAGCTACGGCCCGGATTCGGCTTTCGATGTCCTTGTCGATCCGCAAAACAGGAAGCTTCCGCTGCGAAATGGAGACGAGCCTCTCCAAGATGAGATCTATGAGGTCCACGCCTCCGCCCCTGGCCGTCGGCTGAGGGGGGGAAGGGCGGGGCCAACCTTGCAAGATCGCGTGGAGGACCTCTGGGGTCGACTGGAGAAGCTCATCGCGCACCAAGCCGACGTCGAGGACACGAGCGGCGTCCTTGTGAAACTCCCCCAGCTGGGTCGGCAGCTGGAAGGCTGGGACTTCATAGACGTGGCGAGGGGCCAGAACCCGACGCGCCCGCTCGTCGCCAACCTGCCGGCTGTCGGGCGGGGCTGGATCGAATTCACACGGTCCATCGGCGCCGTCACGCTCTTTGGCCGCGGCTTCGGCGAGCTGATACGCCCTCGCCAGTCACCATCATCGCCGCGATGTCCGCGCTGGTCCATGCTGCCGAACAGGCGGGCCTTGCTTGCCGTCTCCGTCTCCGACTTGCGACATATTATCGATCGGCACGGCGACGGGTCCGCAGAGCCACCCCGGCTGTGCCATCGCGATGTCGACTGGCACTGTCCTGCCACGAGCTTCAGCCCCTGCCCTTGCACCGCTGCGGCGGCTACCACGGGGACCGAGCATGATCCGTCGTCGTCGTCTTTCGCCGCTGTCGCCGGCCTGCCCTGCCACGACCCGGTGCAGGTGCTCTTCCGGGGGCGGAGAAACAGGACGAATAGGTGGCCCTACGCCGAGCTGCCGGGCGGCGGCGCCGTTGTCTTCGGCCTCAACATGAACTTCCCCCGGAACCACGAGAACGATGGCGACCTAAAGGAAGGGAAGCCAACCTTGCCGACCGGAGAGGAGCAGCCGCCGCGACAGGACAAGAGCGACGGCGTTGCTGACGACGGGCTGGGCTTAAGCCTCTGTCCCGGGCGTGGGGGAAGTAACCTGGTCAGTGTTTCCAGCGCCAGCGGGGAGGGCAGCGGCGTCCAAGCAAGCCACCGGCAAGCGAGCAACACACAGACGGACATCACGCAGCCGGACATCACGCAGCCGGACATCACGCAGCCGGACGACGCAAAGGACAACGTAAAGGACAACGCAAAGGACAACACTCGGCCAAACAGCTCTCAGAATACCACTCAAACGAGCAACAGGGAGACAAGGAGCGGCAGGCCCCAGGGCAGCGGAGACGCGCTACAGCCCGCGGCGGGCAGCAGCCAGGGGTTTGTCTCCCAGAAAAGCGCTAGCCGCGTCGACAGCAGGAAGGGAAAAAAGCAGGGACGAGGCTGGGGGGCTGGTTCAGCAAGGCGAAGGACAAGATAAAATTGTGGAGATGTTGGTAGGAGCCTGTACTACTGTTCAACGGCACGGAGAGCTCCAAAAATGACGAACAAGGATTCTGTGATCTGGGGAATGGTCCTATTATTGTGCGTGAAGGGGAAAAAGAACCTCTGGCACCCGAAGGGATGCTAGAAGTCGCTCACATGCCCTAGGGTCAAGCCACAAGTCACAGGGCTAACCCCTAACCCCAGGGCTACGCCCTGGTGCCAGCCCTGTAATCAGGCCCTTTCTTTCACCCCAAAACACGTAACTCCGTCCTATTGCACGTATGCTGACAGGAGGCAATATAATAAGAGCGTTGCTAGCAATTGTAGATAGATAAGTCACACAAAAGTCGGTCCGGTCGCCTTGGGGCGTCCCTAAGCCGTCCCGTGAACGAAGCCACGTTATGGGGATTGGGTTCTAACAGGACGAAGCATCCTCGACGAAGCGCTAAGCTAAAGTAGCGTGACATTCCTATTTATCTATTTTTTTTAAAAAAAAAAATTAATCCAGCCCTTATATATTTTAATTTATATATATATTTTTTAATAAAATAGGATTAAAAGCGCCCATATTACGGCACGGCAGCTACCTACTAGGTTAAAGATCTGTTGTCCACTCCCTTTTACTCCTAGCTAAGCACTCCCTACGTCCAACGGTCATCTGCTGCGCCCCGCCCTACACACCCACTTGTGTTCCAACTCGTATGTGTCGTCCGCTGGACGAGACGAAACATACGCTTTTGGCGCTTCTGCTCCCTTAATAGCACGACCCGGATGCGCCAAGACAGGATCTTTTCGCATTTGCACTTGATAGCGCGCATCCAATATTCGTTGCTACTGTAAAGCTGGGGCTTGCGACGAACCAGCCCAAGGCCCAGCGTCCATAGCTAGCCGGAAAGCCGTTTGCCCCTATAAGTAGGGTGGCCCGCCTTTAAAGGGCACGGTACATACCCAGTTACCTTTGTGACTTTGCCCACCCGCCTCAATGATTGCACTGCCGCTAAAAAAATCTGGGCTGAACCATCAGAACTCGCTTATTTACCCCGCATGTCCCAGCTTGAACAAATTCCGCAGCGACCCTTTTAACTCCATCTTGTTCGTCAAAATGATATGCAACATATGCCAGGCCATTCTCGTATTAGACGATGCCGAGTTTAACCTGCTTCGGCGTGGGCGACCACGGCCGCATCATCGTACCTGTCAAAGCCTTATTCACTCTGTCGAGCTCGGATGCTATATATGCAATGGGCTCTGGACAATCCTCAAGCCGGCTGAGCAGGAATGCATCTCAGTTTCGGCAGGTTTGAGACCGCGCCCCGACAACCGTGGGAGGACTGAAGCTTTTGCAGATGGCTCGTCGGCCGACTTGGAGACCTTCATCACGGCGGCTTCCCTAGAGCATGGCCGCTCTGGTTGCTACATGCTGTTCCTTGCCGTCGACTTGAGTGTTGCACTAGCCCCGAAAATGGTCGAGGGCAGTCGGCACTGGCGGGTAACATTTACCCTCCAGCCTCGCGACGGCACGTCGGCGCTTGTTTTTCTATACGTTTGAGAAACCTAGGGGCGACGGCGACTTGGGCTGGAATGGCTTTGGCCCGCTCCAGTGCACCTCTTGGGGCAATTAGTCTCCACAGTGACCGCATTCGGGCCACTTTGTTGCCCGAGTGTTGTCACATAAGTCCCATTGCCTCCCATGTACTATAAGCTAATATGTAACTCGTTGTGCCTACAGTTTCAGAGCCAATGCACGCGAGGAATGGAATCTCCCAGAGTACAAAATTCGCCCAGACATTGTCTACCGCAAAGGACTGGATAGTCTCCTGCACAGCGAAGCACCGGCAATGCAACAGCTCTACAAAAGGCACGGCTTGGTATCCAACTCGCCTTCTCGATTGTGGGACCAAGCAGACTTCAGAAACGGTCCGCCTTGTTGAGGCCGGCGAAACCACGGCCGATGGGCCTTATATCACACTCAGTCACTGTTGGGGGCATGCGGACTGCCTGAAGTTGACGGCTGATAACCACGCCCACTTCCTCGACCAGATCCCCATGTCGTCCCTCCCCCAGCTGTACCAAGACGCGGTCTACGTCGCCAGACACCTCGGCGTTAAATACCTGTGGATTGATTCTCTCTGCATTATTCAACGGGGAGACGGGGGGGCCGACTGGCGACGCGAAGTGTCGCTCATGGACCAGGTCTACTCGAACTCGTTCTGCAACATCTCCGCGTTGGACGCGCCTGATAGCCATCACTCCATGTTCTGTGCACGCAACCCCGACACCCTTTATCCACAAGCCGTACAGCTCCGCTTCAACGGACACCACGTACCATGTACTATCCTCAACTCCAGCATCTGGGAGGCCGAAGTATCCGAAGCTCGGCTCAATACGCGGGCATGGGTCCTCCAGGAACGACTCCTGTCACCCCGCATCCTACATTTCGGCCGCAGTCAAGTTTTTTGGGAATGCCGGAAGGAAGAAGCCTCCGAGGTCTATCCCGAATGCTTGCCCCCGACGCTTCTGGGGTCATCTCACCGCCGCTTCAAAGACCTCACGCAAGACCCCCATCACCATGCTGCAGATGCCAGGGCCGGTGACGTGATGGCCGCGGCGTACCTGCCCTGGACGAGGATAGTCCAAGCCTACACGGCGAGCAGCCTCACGTTCCCCGACGATAAGCTGGTCGCGCTCTCAGCCGTCGCAAAACACATGGCGAGCCTTCTGCAGGACGAATACGTCGCCGGCATGTGGCGCCGCTACTTGAGCCGCGAACTGCTCTGGTCGGTCAGACGTAGCGGCCGGCAGACCGGGGGCAAAAAGCCAGCGCGGCCGGCAGCGCCTTACCGTTCCCCGAGCTGGTCCTGGGCGGCTGTCGACCGGGAGGTTAACCCCGGCCTGCCGGACGTGGAAGCCGCAGACATGCTGATCGAGGTGGAGGACGTGCAGCTCGACTACTCTACCGAGGACAAGACGGGCCCTCTTCAAGGTGGGTGGTTGCGGCTACGAAGGGTGCTGAAGCGGCTGGCCCTGCTGGCCCGCCATGACCGCGATAGCGCCTCTCCAGCGCCGGCGAGCGGCATAGACTGGTTCATGATCATCAACGACGTCGCCGTCAGTGCCCCATCCGACTCCGAGGTGCGGGAGCTACAACCGCACGTCATGCTCGATGCTCCCTACCTACACGGTTGGGGCGACCTTGACGAGCAAAAGGCGGACGGAAGCTTATACTGCATGCCGGCTCGGACAAGGGCAGGCGATGACGGGTCTATATATATCTTGATACTACAGCACCTGGAGGATGACGATCGCCACCGGGCTAGCTTCCGTCGCATCGGGCTCGCCCGTGGCTGGGGCAAGGACGTCAAAGAGAAGATCTTGGCGCGCACTTTGGAGGAGAGCGAATTGCCGTGCGAGAAGTATCACAGCGGTCGGCATACAATACGCATAGTGTAGAGGTTTATATTTTTCTTGGCTCACAAACGGCGGCAAGCGACAGGTATCGTAGTGGGACTTAGATGAGAGCTGATAACGGCCGCTATAAGCCAGCCGTCAGAATCCCAACTATTTCCTAACCAAGCCAGCCTTTACTAGTTTAACTAGGGGAAAGCGGGCGGGATCCCGCATGTTCCAGTGGGTATGGTCGTATATAGCAGTCGTCTCATGTGAACGGTCTTTTGTATCCATATCGCTACCCCATATTCACTGCGTTTCGTCTGGCGGCGGCACATCCCAACGCCGGCGCCTACCCTCCCTTTTCCTTTTCTGACCTGAAGCCGGCACGACGCCTCCGCCAACGAACCTGATCACCCATTCTCTGACCCTCCGCGCCTTGAGGAGTTGTGGATGCAGATGGCGGTGTGGCGACCCGGACCCGGACGGGCCTTGAAGGTCCGAGGTCGAGTAGTGCCCACCAACATCATCGGCGTCCAGCTTCCTGCGATGAAGCAGATGTACCTTGGTAAGATCTCTGCGCAGCCCATGGCCGTAGACTTTGCGCATAAAAGATCCCAGGGCCACATTGCGCATCAGAACGACGTCCTGTGCCCGCAGACCCTCGACAGGACTTTTGCCGCCCGATGGTGGCAGCCAAAAGGTGATGCCAAACCCAGCCCGCGTCTCGTCGCCCACCAGTACTTCCACTAGGGACCGGGTGCCGCCCCAACGGGTCCGGACCGTACGCTTGGGCAATATGGAGATGATGCCAACGATGATGTTCACCGTCATGGTCTGCGGCAAGATGCTCGCCAGGTGCGCGGCGCTGGGCAGATCCTCGAGGTCGTGAACCTGAGCGGCGATTCCTACTCCTGCATGGAGTGGCGGCGGGGGCGCTGGTGGAGGTTGGCTGTCGTCTATCACGACCGAGGACTCCTCCTGTGTGCTCTCGCTGATGAACGACGTAGTGGCGTCGGTGGCGAATGACGTCTCTTCACTAGAGATGGCGTCTAGCTGCGAGGATGGTATATCATTGTGGGCCGCAAGTGAGCGCTCGCGGAACTGTGAAAGTATGCTGCTTTCTCCTTCATCGTCGTGCCCCAAGGAAGACGACGAGGCGTCGCTCCGCAACGAGATGTCTGCCGTAGTGAAAAAGCCCGGATCCGCAGGGAAATTTTCCCCGTCCCATTCGGGCGCCAGCTGCTGTGAGAAGCCGGTAGCGAGGCGCCTGCGCTTCAAAGCAAGGGATCGCCACGCGGGATGACCAGAAGCATCGAACGACGAGGCCAGGCCCGGATCCCGGCACAGGGGCCCTCTAGTGAGCCCGATGAGACGGGCAACAGGCTCGGTGAAGCTGTCAATCAGGCCCGAGGGCGACCAGTCGAGCGAGTCGCTGAGCGGCGCCCCGGCATATATCAAAAGCTTCTTCGGCATCGGAGCACGTGGGTCTGGGCGATCAGCCAAAAAAAAAAAAAGACTACCTGCGCGGACAAAAAATAGTTGAGGTTCTCAAGCAGCATGGACTGTCGGAATCAAAGTTTAGCAGCTGCCAGTTGTTGAGTATGGGCACGCGGCTCTCAAAAACCTACGTATCCAGGCGCCCACTGTGCCGGGCGAATGCTGAGCTTGTCCTGCTTCCTTTGCGCCGTACTATGCCTGCTAGGTGCTAGGGCGGCTGCCTACACCACTGACAAGAGGATGCGACACAGTCGGTGTGAGGACACGACACTGTGCTATGACCCTGCCATGGATCCCACATGGCGCAAATGTCGGTGAAAACCCATTTCGCTCATCGATAGTGGCATTTCGCCTTCCTTTTTGAATCGAGCCAGGGCAACAAATCACTGCTGCTAAACAGCCCGGCGCCAACCACTGCAACGCCGCTGGAGCGTTGCGTGCTGCCGGTCTGCATTGAGCCCCGAGTTGGCTGCAGCCTGCCTGATCAGGCTTTCCCGCTGCGACGCAAATTCTCCTCCCCCTCCCTCCCTCGGCAAGCCGCCCATTCAACGGAATGGCTGCCCCGTCCAGGCCCACTACTGCCCCTTGGGATGGCGCTGCGCCCAAGGACCAGTTCTTCGTGCTGGTGACGGGCGCAAACAGGTAGGTCGGACCGCAAACCACCACCGACATGTCCACGCGTCCCACTCGGCGCGCCATCTGTCGGCGTCGTCGGGACCTCCCACTGCCGGGCGCCATCTCATCTGTGCGTCGGCGTACGTCTGCTGACGTCTTGGCTTGCCGCGTACGCACATCCTAGTGGCATCGGTCTGGGAATTTCCCAGCGCCTCGTCGACTGGTTCTTGACCTCGCGGTCGCCAGCCTCGCACCTCATCCTCATCACCACCACTCGGAGCAGACAAAAGTCCCTCCAGACCACCGAGGCCCTCCGCGACTATGTGCGCAAGGCCGTCGCCTCCAACCCGACCCTCCGCGCCCGCGCCGGCCCGTCGTGCGACCCGGCATCCGCCCTGACCCGGATCCACCTGCTCAGCATCCAGCTGGACCTCTGCAAGCTGCCGACTGTTCACGCCGCCGCCGGGCTGCTCATGCACGGCCCCGAAGGCCCGCTCACGGACGATGACGTCAAGGCCGGTCACATCCCAGCGCCGATCCCCCGCCTCGACTCGATCATTTTCAACGCCGGAATCGGCGGCTGGTCCGGCCTGAGCTGGCTGTCCATTCCCGGCGCGATATTAAGGGACGGCCTTATCCACCAGCTGACCTGGCCCAGCTTCAAGATCAGCTACGTTGGCAACCTCGTCGACCCAATCACCGGCCGTGCCCTCACCTCCCAACAAGCCGCCGCCGAGGGCCGCACGAGGGGAGAGCTGCTGGGCGAGACTTTTGCCGCCAACATCTTCGGACACTACATGTTCGCCCACACCCTGCTCCCGTTGCTCGGCCGCACGCGTGAAGAGCTCGCCGCCGACGGCCTGGCGCGCGGTCGTGTCGTCTGGGTCGGCAGCGTCACGCCTGAACCTAGCGATTTTAGCATATCGGACTTTGAGGCCGTTGCTTCACACGACTCCTACGAGAGCACCAAGCGGCTGGCCGACCTGATGTTCCTGACGGCCGAGCTGCCACGCGTGAAACCGATAGCTGCCAGGTACCTAACCACGGACGACTCCAAAGCGGTGGCCGCGGCTGCGAGGAGGAAGGGCGGGAACGCGGCAAATGGGAACGTGAATGGGAATGGCAACACCTCGGCAGTGGATGTTGTGCCCCCTCGCATATACATCACCCACCCGGGTATCGTGCAGACCACCATCTACCATGTGCCCGCCCTGCTCGTCTTCTGGTACGGCTTCGCCCTCTACCTCGTCCGCTGGATCGGCTCCCCCTGGCACCCCGTGAAGGCCTACCATGGTGCCGTTGCGCCCGTCTGGTGCGCCACGGAGGACCAGGAACGCCTCGACAGCCTAGACGCCGAGCGCGTCAAGTGGGGCTCCTCGGTCAACATCTGGGGCGAGGCCACCGTCAAGCGCACCGAGGTCGAGGGCTGGGGCTGGGACGGCCGCACAGCCGCCGAGATGGCGGCCGACCAGCAGTATCAGCAGCAGCAGCGCGACGAGAAAAGGTACTGGCTCAGGGACAGCTTTGGTCGCAAGAGCACCGCCGTCGATCTCACCGCCGAGGCGCTCCAGGACTTTGAAGTATTGGGCGCCCAGTGCTGGGAGGAGATGGAGCGTCTGCGGCTCAAGTGGGAGCATGCCCTCGGAAACAGCAAGCTGCAGGGCAACGGGAAGGCGCTGGCCGCGTGAGCAGCTTGGCGAACGTTTAATAGAGTAGGCGACATTACATAGACGGCCAAATAAGGGCTGGTAATAATCACGGTATACTATGCGGCGAGATGTACATTGTGGATTCTCAAACCCGGTGTCCAAAAGGCGGGAGACGGTGAAACGCTTAGATGACTAGAAGCTTTGGTGTGATAGGAGAATGTGTTTGGTTATCGAGTTGCGATCTGCATTTGACACAGGCACAGACAGATATGGTACATTTGCCTGTCCACGTTGAAACCAGGGATGATATGAACATCTTTCCCATCACCGTTTCGGCAACCTGTCCAGGTCAATCTCAACTCCTATTGAAAGCAGTCAAGTGGCGTTCCGAAGCTAGCAAGAATGACTGGGGCCCGCATTCACTAGCTAGGTAGGTCCGTGCAGGGGATGAATGAGATTTGCATCGCACGGGCAGCTTTTGAGGTTCACTGTTCGGCAGCAGGACGGCACAGCTAAGCCATGTGGAGAAGGGCGGGCCCGCTACCGAGCAATTGGCCAATAGCCCGCGGCGCAAAAGTCAGCATTCGACGTCAAAACCTGGGGGATGCATGTGGTCGGGTTTTGGGATCCGACCTTTTTCCAACCATCTGGGTGACGATGACAGCCTTTTGTTGAAATCCCTGGCTTCCGCCCGGACGCTTGGAGGCTTGTAGCCAATAGGACAGTGCGTAAATGCTGCTTACGTCCCAGGGAAGGACCCCATTGGACGGGTCTTTGCGCCGCTGGCGTGGACCTGCGAGAAACATCCTCCTTTGATGGGATCCTGGCGGAAATAGGGGTCGTTTCGGTGCCTGGTGCTCGGGGTTTTTATTCTTCGTGTATTTATTTAAAGGGATTTCGGTTTCCTATCGTGTCCTCTTAAATAACGGCACTTTGAGGTTGGTTGGCATTCTGTGGGAAGAGGAGGATTTTAAAGAAATAATATTTTGACACCGGACTTGCCTGAGCAACTGCATTGAAGAAACCTTACTCTAACGCGGATTGACGCTCGCTCGTGTGAAAGGATTTCGGGACAGCAGCAACCCGCCTCCCAAAAACCCGACAACCAAAGGTTAAAGCAGAGAGGCCTCGGCACCCAGCTTTGAACCCAGGCCTACACTACACTACACTCAACCCGTGGTCTAGAGGAACTTTGTCTACCTACCTGGATACCCACCTATCCAGCCAAGTTTGGTGACAAGATCGCCTCAACCACACTACCAATACCAATGTCTCTCGTATCAGCAAAAAACGGCCTCGTGGCGCTGCTGCGCGGCAGGGGCCGGCAAACGACGACGCCTCCTCATGCTGCCATCACATCCGCATCCGACGAGCACTCGCCCATGTTGCACAGCAGCAGCAACAACGCGAACAGGAACGACTATGGCGTCGGTAGCAGCAGCACTAGCAGCAGGAGAAATAGGGGGGATCGGAACGACGACGACGACGACGACGATCTCGAGTCCCAGGCTAGCACCCTCGGCTCGTGCTGCAGCGGCACGTCGTCCGGCGCGGCCCGGCCGCGCGTCAGCGCCCGCGTCATCTCGGACGCCACCATCGGCCTCTCGGACGGGCTGACGGTGCCGTTCGCGCTCACGGCGGGCCTGTCGGCGCTGAGCGACACCAGGATCGTCATCTACGGCGGCATGGCGGAGCTGATTGCGGGTGCTATTTCCATGGGTTTGGGTGAGTGACGGCGGCATTGCTTTTTTTTCTCTCTCTTCTTTTTTATGTCCCAAAAACGCAATCTGCTGACTGGAAGAATGTTGTTCGTCCTTGTATAGGCGGCTATCTTGGGGCAAAAAGCGAAGCGTAAGTTTTTTCCTTGTTTCTTATCCGCCCACCGTGGTGCTCCTCTTTTTTGAGATGCAAATCATGCCATGTGCTGACTCCCGTCTCAGCGCTTCCTACGACGAGACGCTGGCACAAACAAACGCCTTGATCGAGACAGATCCCCAAGGCACGGCCGCCGCGGTCCGCTCCGTCTTTGAGCCCTACGACCTGCCCAAGGCGACGCTGGACGGGCTGACGGACCACATCACGGCATCGCCCGACCTGGCTGGTTTCTTGATGAAGTTTCAACGCAAGTTTTCCTCTTATTTCCCCCCTTTTTTATTGCTTAGGTAACCTAACAGCCGAAAAAAAAAACAGACTGCGAAGCCGAGCCCTCATCCTCACGCGCCTTCCTCTCGGGCCTGACCATCGCCATGGGCTACTTCCTGGGCGGCCTGCTGCCGCTGCTGCCGTACCTGTGCGTGCCGCGCGACGACCTCGCCGCCGGCTTCGCCATCAGCGTGGCCGTCATGGCCGTCGCGCTCTTCTCGTTCGGCTACGCCAAGACGTGCATGGTCTGCGGCTGGCGCGGGTCCCGCTCCGTCCGCCAGGGACTTGTCGGCGGTCTGCAGATGGTCGTCGTCGGTGGCGCGGCTGCCGCGTCGGCTATGCTGCTGGTCAAGCTGTTTAACTCGTTCGCGGACGGGGACGGGCCTGGGCCTGGGCCGTCGTCTGCTTGAGTTTTCCTTGAGCTTCTCTCTACTCTCCTTGTTTCTGGACGACGACGTACCACCGTCCACGGTCTCGTTATCGGCATGAACTGGAGTTTTGGGCGTTATGGACGAATTCACCTCTCCCATCCAGTGTATCGAACAGGGGAACAAAAACAAACATGAGGGGAAAAGCGTCGTGTTTTGGCGTTTCAAAAGCATTTAATTTAGACATGAGCATTATGTAGGCACCGTAGCTGCCTACCTCCATGTATAATGAATTTATATGTATCCCAGTCGTTTCCCATGCGTCATGACTACTCTCTCAACTGCACTCTCGACGTGCCACTACCAAGGCCCTTCAACCCTTGCGGCCAGCAACCTTGACGGGGTGCGCCTCGGTGTTGTACACCCAGCCGTTGGTCCGGTCGGCCTTGAGCTGCCAAGGCGCGTCTTCGGCGTGGATGAGGTACGAGTACTTGAGCGTCTCGGCGAACCAGAAGCTCTCCTGCGAGTCCTGCGGCCTGCCTCCCCCCGCGACGTTGACGTCGCCCAGCGCCGTGTACCCGACGCCCTGGGCGCAGGTGGCGTTGATGGCCAAAAAGGCCTCCCAGGCCCACTCCTGGTACTTTGGGTCGCCAGTGGCGCGGTAGGCGTAGTAGTACGACTCGATCACCTCGGGCCGCAGCTGGTAGCTAGCGGAGCCGTCGTCGGGCGGGATCCAGAAGCCAGCTCGCTTGTAGAAGGCCGTCTCGTTGGCGGGCGGCGCCGGGTTGTTCTTGGTCGTCTCGCCCTCGACCTGCCACCGGAAGATCTCGGGCCCGATGCCCGTCGCGGTCTGCAGGTACGTCTCGCGGCAGGCTTTCGTCAGCTCGAGGCCGAAGTCGACGTACTTTTGCTTGCTGAGCGTCAGGCCGCCCAGGATGAAGTTTCCGCCGGCGAAGCAGGCCACTTTTGAGAGTGAATAGGTAGGTAGAGGTTAGCAAGGTAGATTTAATATAACGACTAATTGCACGAAAAAAGAAGTAAGGGGGAGGATCCCGTCGCATACAGTGCTGTGAGACGTAACGCAGGGTCGTGTTCTGATAAAAGGCCAGGAAGGTCAGGTCGGGCCGCGTGGACGGGTGCGACACCAGGTACTTGATGCTCGAGTCGGCGGCGACGACCCAGCGGTCCTTGTAAGCCGCAAACCGGTCCGGGTCGTACAGGTACATCTTGATGAGGTACTCGTAGAAGCTGTCGCTGCCGCCGCCCCAGCCTCCGCGGCCGTCGACGAACAGGCCCGTGGTGAGGTTGACGTCGAGCCCGATCAGGCCCGGGAACGGCTCGCCCAGGGCGGGCTTGGGGTCGAGCAGGTACGACTCGGCCTTTTGGGCGAGGGCGCCAAAGACCGGGTTGCCCGTCTGGTCGCTGAGGCGCGTCCACTCGAGCACCAGCGTGCCGATGGTGGCGATGCCGTTGGTCTGGCTGCCCGACAGCCGCGGCGGGTCGAGGAAGACGGTGTTGTCGGGCACGCCGCTGGGCGTGTTGAAGGCGAACCTGAGGTTGGTCGCCAGCCGCTCCGCCTGCGCCAGCACCGCCTTGGCCACGCTGGTGTTGGAGGATTTGTACTTGCCCGACGGGTCCGTCAAGAGATCGTAGGCTGCCGGGCACGGTCAGTGTCTGTACTTTGCGTCCTTTCCTGTGGACGTATGTATCCACGATCCACGTCACTATCCCTCCCCAAGTCCAGGTCTAGCCCACGGCAGCCTTACCTGATACGAGTCCGCCGAGGTAGCGAATGGTGGTCTCAAAAAGGCTGACCTCCGTCTTGGTAGTGTTAAAATTGATTGTGGGGACAAAGTCCAGTATCTGCTTGACGATGTCATCCTCAGACATCAACAGCCCAGTACTGAGCGCGTCGATGGCGCTGGCGCCCCAGCCATTTCTGCACATGCCAGCAGCAAGCAGTCAGTTTTGGGACTCGCAGGCAAGGTATCTAGGTAGATCTACAACTAAAGAAAACCACCTACCGGTCGTCATCAAACGACCTCGAGATCGGCTTCAGGCTGTCGTGGGGGAAGGCATATTTATAATAGCCTTCCCAGCTCCTGCGGAACGCCTGCTTGACCGCCGCCGCCCTCTCCGGGTTCGGCTTGTAGGTGATGTCCCTCCGCACCGGCGCCGGTGACGCCAGGACGCCCGACGAAGCGATCCCCAGCAGCAGGAGGGAGGCTATACGCCCGGGCCGCATGCAGCGCATGGCTGTGTATGTGTGAAGGCTTTCGCCGCGCGCGAAAGCGCTTACAGGCGGTAAGGACCGTTGGGGGAGGGGAGCGGAAGGGCTGCCGCACGGGAGCCAAGTAGAATTGGCTAAGCCAGGCCTGAACAAAAATGAACTGTTACAGCAAAGGCAGGTGAAAGAAAGGGGGAGGAGGAAAAAGAAAGAAAAGAGAAAAATAAGATCAAGAGAAAAGCTTCGGATCACGTCAATGTTATACGGACGGGAACCTGCCTGGCCGGGAGGGGCATCCCTGCCCCTTGCCCAGTCCGTGCCATAAGGGGTAGATGATATCGGGCAAGCTTAGGCCGAGGCCATCTGGAGAGGGCCAAACGAAAGAGGCAGGTCTGGAGCGGTGGGCAGCATACATGATTCTGTCACCGGTTGTCCCGTTTTCCCCTCACTCGGGCTTCGTCTGCAACGTGTGACAGCGCGGCGTGCCTGCATGTTGCAGTGCTGCTGTAGCATCCTCTCCGGGCCTGGATATGGCGCCCCGCGAAAGGGCCTACATAAGGCGGCCCCATGGGCTGGGCTGGGCACTGCCAAGCGAGCCGTCCCCACGGCGGGCGCGCGGAATTCGTTGGTAAGGGCATCTCGGGACTGGAGTGTCTCGGGGAAAAGTTGCCGGCGAGGGGTGCTCCGATTGGGCAGGAGGGGCGGCGACCTGCCTAAAAGAGCAACGATCGGAGCCTCTTTTGCCTGGGAAGCTCTCTCATGCGCAGGTTGCATGCGTTCTGCACCTGACCAAGGCAGAGCTGTAGCGAAGCTGCCGGCACGGGTCAGAATACGACCTGGGGACGTTGTTTCCGTCTCATTGGTTTTCGTCATCTGATGGTGGGCGGGCGGTAGAATGAAAATGGCCGAGGGGAAACATTCTTCACGTTCCAGATGCCAACAGTCGTAGTCCGGTGCTGCAATCGTCAGCCGGCTCCGCGAACATGGACATGGGCTACATAAGAATCCGGTAATTTGAATGCGAAATGATGGCCATGCCTCGTGTCAGCCAAAACACAGCACGCGGCGGCGCGGGAGACGTGGTCTTCCGGTTAGGTCAAACGCCGAGCCGGTCGCTGGTAAGGCTTGACGTCGTACGAAGTATGCAAAGCGCAGTGCAGCGCAGCCGACTCACGCTGGGCTTCCCCGCATGCTACCCAGACCAGGCCTGACCAGCGACGACTTCGCAAGAGCAGCATTCTCCGCCTCGGGGCCTTTTTGATCGTCCGAAAGACGAGGGCCATGCTGATGTTGTGGAACAAGGCCAATGCAATAACACGACAGCAAGTCTTATTGGCAGTCAGACCTTGGTTATCAAGGTGTTCTTTTTCTTTGCTTTTCCAACGGCATGGCATGCAAGTCAGTCCATCCGATGTGGGCTTCTTCTCGGGGCCCCTGAGCAGCACTGCCGGGACGTTGCAGCGAGCAGTGGCCGACTCGGCCAATTTGAACTCAAATAAGAGGAGCGCTACACCGCATCACGCCCATCCCTGCCGTGCCGACTGGACTTACCGAGCATCACTCCCGCACAGCGGCTAGGCAGTCGAAATGGACTCGGGTAATATTCAGGCTATCTTGGATCGGACCAGCCCGTCGCTACACGATGTTGGGCCGATTTGGAGACTTCAGCCATGACTAGATCCTAGGTAGATTATCCGAGACTCGTAGGGCGAGAGTTTACGACCAGGAGCCGCCAGTCAACCGTTCTCGCGCAGCTTCGCCAGCGCGGCAGCAATGCCCTCGCTGAGCTGTTCTTTCTCCGGCGCCGGCCGCACGACCCCGGTTGCATTGCTGCTACCAGCGCCCACACCCCGCTCAGCCCCGGCCATCCTGCTAGACTCGGCGAGGGCGGCCTGCAGCGCCGCGTCGTCATCATGCTCGTCGGCGATGTTGGGGTTCCAGATCTGCGTCTGCGCCGCCGCCGCCACCGCCTTCCCCGCGCGTTGCATGCCACCGGCGGCCTCACGCAGCGGCGTGGCCGTCGGCGCGCGCTTCCTTGCGCCGCCGCCGGCGCCGGCCTTCCTGACGCGAAAGGGCTGCTCGACGACCTTGCACCAGCTCTTGACCTTCCTCTCCCCCCACCCGCCGACGGACGCGACCTGCTCCGGGTCGGCGTTGACGGCGTTGCGCAGGCTGCCAAAGGTGCTGACGAGCGCGACGGCGTCGGCTTTGTTGATGGCGCGGGGCACCGTGACGAACTCGACGAGGCGCTCGGCGTAGCCCGTGGCCTGGGCGGCGCGGATGGCCGTGAAGTTTGCGTGCTCGTACGACTTGTACAGCTCCAGGTAGCGCGCCGCCTCCTGCGCCGACCAGCACAGCACCAGCGTCACGTTGTTGACCAGCGACGTCTTGGCCAGCTCCCGGAGCGCGTCCTCGTGGCTCGGCACGTCCACCATCGTGAGCAGCACCCGGAGCGTGTACTTGCCCTGCAGGTTCCGGATGCGCGTGTAGATGTACTCGGGGTGGAGCCGGTGGTACTTGAGGCTGGGGCGATGGCGGCGAAGAGCACAGAGCATTAGCCGCCGAGTGAACTTGCACAGTGATACGGGCTCGTGGTTACAAAAGCGTACCTTAGAAACAGGGCGCACGTGGTGAGCCCCAGGCCGTAGTCGGCGGGGATGTCGCTGTACTCCCACGGCATCGATTTGACCCAGCTCAGCACCGGGTTGTTCTTCTGGCGCGGCGACACGAGGATGGCGGACCCGGACCCTCGCGTCGGCAACGCCTGTGGGGTAGGCTGTACGATCTTGCCCGGTGCCGCGGTAGGCCCAGCTGCGGATGAAGAGCCGCCGGCCGATGAGGACCCGGCCTCCCGGACCGCTCCCCTCTCTACCCGCTGGGGGGTGGGCTGCTGGATGCGCTGGGGCGTTGGCTGTTGAAGGCGCTGAGGCGTGGGCTGCTGGATCGTCTGTGCCGCAGGCTGTCGGGCTCGCGACGGAACGCTGACCTCAGGCGCCGCGGCGGCCAACGCCTGTATAAATTCGGCGTCGGCCCCGAAGTCGTCGTCGTCGTCCATCTCGTGTGCGAGGTTGGCGCAGGTGCTGAGCAGATGCAGACTCGTTTCGGAGCTTCGGATTTAGAGCTTTGCGCACGGACCACCTCCAGAACACGATGACCTCATACTAACATTTACAGATCAAGTCGGTGGGTATAAATAGTCCTTTGATGGAATGCATAATAGCAATTACCATTAGCCCAATTGTTATGGGCTATCTCTAAAGCAAGATAATTAATCCATCGTCGCGATCGATTTCTAAACATGAGGAACAGAAATCGTACCACCGCTGCCACCAATCCAATGTCGCAAACAACTGGTAATCCCGTAAATCATTGCTCATTAAAATCACACGCAGAAACAACGCCGTATAATCCCGGGGGTATTTCTAGTCCAGCTCCTCGCTCTCGAGGCCGTCAAGATCCACCCGACTCACACTCCTCTGCGACTCCAAAGCCAGCGAATCGTGGATCGTGTACAGAGCCTGCAACCATGTGTCGAGCATCAGCTCGACCGACTGCGTCTCTCCGGTCGGCATGCTCACCGCATCACGTAGCTGATCCCGCAGCCTCTCGTAGGCCTCGATCATGACCCAAACCTGCAGCGACGAGAGGCCGTTGCCGGACCGGTCAGGCCGGTTGAATATTGCACACGAAAGCTCGCGCGTGAGGAGGTCGAGGCATATTTGCAGGCCGAGGCTCTTGGACGCCGCCGGGGTGATGGTGCGCTGTGGAGGCACGGTAAAATCGTAGCACGCTGTCGATGGCGAATCGGGCTCGGCTGCGAAGGATAGGGGCTTGAAGTAAATAGTCTCCTCCTCGAACGACACCAGGGTCCCATCATCCGAAGTCGGCGAGCATCTTGCCAGGTCGACGGCTGGTGGGGGCGTAGCGCTTCGTTCTGAGCCAGCCGGACTATGCCTTGGCGACGTTGGCGAGCGCCGATAGTCCGAATGGCGGTGGGGAGAGGGCTGCTGCTCTGAGCGGGTATCTGGGATGCTCGACTCAGGGGCGTCTAGCAACTGCTGATATTCCTCCGCCATTGCCTCGGCGCTCTGCCTCATTTGTCGGCTTTCGCTTGACAATGCGCCATAAAGTGACGACTTGCTCTCGAGCTGGCCTATGCGTGAAACCGGCGTCTTTGCTGATCGCCTGAGCCTGGCCCTAGGCGGCTCCGATGAGGCGGTGGAAGGGGGCGTGCTGCAACTATCGATGGAAAGCCGTGGTTGCGCATTCCCCGGCGCGAGATGGGCGAACTCGGGAAATGTTGACGAGGGGATGTCCAGGGAGGCCCTAGATACCGGTACCGAGTCCATGGAGCCGACGATCCCCCCCTTTCCCTTTCCAAGATATGCGGCCCATTTGGAATCGCTTAGATCTGGAGGCTGGAGACGTGGCTTGGGCAGGGACGGCGATGCCTGGCCGTCCAAGGTACCACGGGTGGCGGGTCTGGCATCGGTAGATTCATCGCTGAACGTGACTTGCCGTGGCCGCGTTGGAAGCTGCTGCTGATATCGCTGCTGCCGTTTCGGTAGTTTGGTGCACGGCTTCTGTAGACGTTTTCTCGGCCGCGCCGGCTCCATGGTTGCGTCAGGACTGAAGGTGCTACGCGTCGCAACCAGTGACAGCCCGCTTGTCCGGTCCATTGCCATATAATCCGAGCCAGATTCTATTTAGGCGAGAGAGTGGGTGATCTGTAAATACGATCAAAGTACTATGCGGCGGACACGGCAGGGTCGAGAGCCGTTGGGTTGGGCCAGGCTCACAGTCATATAGCGCATTAAAACGGCCATGCGGACAAGCTGGCGTGTTTGAGAGAGATGACGTTGGAAGCAGCTAACCGGTGGCCACAGGAGGGACGGGACCTGCGGCTTGCAAATCAGGAATGCGGGACGGCACCTTAAGGGTACGTTGTGCATGCGAGATCCGGGAGCCTGCCAGACAGACACAGGATGGGATCGGGGTTCGCATGCGTAACACGACCCGCTGGTGACCTCGACGCCAGGATGGGGATGTCGAGCAAGCACTTGCGGTGTATGCTGAGGTACCAAGAAAGCTGGCGCGGCCAGGGGCGGGGAGCAAAACCGGATTGAGTCCCCACGTGGGCGCAAGCTTCGGGTGTGGGAGGGTGGCCACTCGGCGCTGGTAGGCTGCAGCCATTCCCTGCAGCCTCCAGTAAGACTGCCAGCTGGGCTTCGCGCTTATCGAATGCGGTCATGGTAAGAGCGTGTACAATAAATGAGTCCAGTCTCCATCCGCATGGGCACAAGCATCGATGTTCCCGGTAGTCTGTCGATGCGCCGGGGAAAGCACGAGAAGGTGGCTGGAAATGGGCAGAGCGGGGCATCAGCATGGATGATGACTGGTAAGACGAAAGCCTCGAGAAACGTGCGCCGGAGAGACCGGGCTGACGCTCAAGTGAAGCTAGAGAGCGCACCCGACCATTTTCCAGCCGGCCCTCCGTCATGCCTCTATCTGCATGTCGCGACACGACTGGACGGCGGTGAGTGGGCGAAAGAATGGACGGCCGGATTC